>JAMQMW010002234.1:62194-74952 GCA_024115155.1 Thelonectria blattea
CGCCACATTTGAACGAATGTGCGTGTTATGTATGGTGTTGGCTTTTTGCGGGATTTGCTTGTTGCTTATCTCCTCGGAGATGGTTCGTCCTTGTTGTTCGAGGCGGTGCGACGTATCACAGGTTGACAGATGGCTGGGCTGCTTGGGGGGGATGCGGTTTGGTCGGGGAAAGGTTGCGTCCGAGAGTCGGATGTTTGACGATGTGGATTTCAATGTCCGTGGGGTTTAGGAGACGGGGTGGTTGCGGAAGCGCGGGGGGGGGATTGATTGGTGAAGTGTATGTGATGCTGGGAGGTGCGTATCCGAGTTGAGACTGTTGTGTTGGGGCGTAGGGTTGGCTTGTCTTTGCTTGGGGGTGTGGGTTGTCTCTTGTCTCGAGTTGGTTCGTCTTGTGTGGCCTGGTGTGACGTTTGCGCGTCATGCGTATTGAGTGTGTCTTCATTGGGCTGCCGGGTTTGAGAACTGGTCTCGAGTTTGGATTACCAATGGACGGTCTGTCGTTGGGTTCATATGCTGATGTGTATTGTACATATATATACTGGCGAGTCCTTTCTGTATGTTACACCATCCCTCGGGGACGTTGATATCAGTATCCGTATAAACTTCGACCTCTCTTGTCTTGGATGCACAATAATTTGGATCACCTATGGCTGTGCGGTCGCGGCGCGGCCGCAGGTATTCTACATATTTCAACTTGTCAGCCTAGTGTACACATCTAAAGAGGAGAACATACAACTCCATAATTCCCTTACAGTCATTACTACTTACCTTAACTCGCAATGATACCAGGTGCCTCGATAGTGGGTGTTCACATAGGTTGGATTAGCACCAATTGTTAAATTTGGCCAACGCCTGAATTGGTTCTGAGACGCATTGCCAACCGGCCTAGTGAACTGCCAATCATGCGCAATGAAGGCACATAAAATTTGAGCCAAACCCCCCCGGCCCAGCTAATACGAATAGATTCCCAAGCGCCCCTGTCCATCCTTCACCATCACATTCTCAAGATGTTCGGCCTTGATTTTTTTCACACTCTTCGCAGCTCAGCTCCAGGTTACCTCAGTAGCTCCCGCCAGCTCTATTTTTAGTTAGGCACCCGCTTCCGGCAGTTCCAGCCCCGATGTCATCGCGCAGTGGCGTCGGATAATTCATATTCCCGGCCCAAGTCACGTGAAGCTCCCTGACCCCAAGGTCCCTATGTGGCCAGGAGCGTGGCTTGCTTCCTGGTAAGCTCCAACAACGACAATTCGAGTCTTGGGCCGCAACTTATCACCATGGCTCCTACGCAGGACACCCCGTTCCGCTCGGCGGACATGAGCATGGTTCAGCTCTACGTCTCCAACGAAATCGGTCGCGAGGTCGTCACGGCCCTCGGCGAGCTCGGCCTCTGCCAGTTCCGAGACGTCAGTGAAGCCATCAATTATCTTCGGGATGCACCAAATACTAACGCGTCATTGTCGCTCTAGCTCAACGAAGATGTCAGCGCCTTCCAGCGAACCTTTACCCAGGAAATCCGACGCCTCGATAATGTTGAACGACAGCTGCGTACGTCACCACCAGGCAGCCGCGAAAAGCCCCCCTTCTAACCATTGATCAGGATACTTCTATGCCCAGATGGAGAAGATTGGCATTCCGCTCCGAAAGCTGGATCTGGACATCGAGCGCCTCGCATCGCCTTCCACCTCGGAAATCGACGAACTCGCCGAACGAAGCCAGAAGCTCGAACAGAGGGTTTCCGCCCTTAACGAAAGCTACGAGACCCTGAAGAAGCGCGAAGGCGACTTGACCGAATGGCGATGGGTCCTGCGCGAGGCTGGCAGCTTTTTCGATCGCGCCCACGGAAACGTCGAGGAGATTAGAGCTTCGACCGACAACGACGATGCCCCCTTGCTGTCCGACATCGAGCAGCACCACGGAGCTCCCGAGGTCGAGCGATCCTTCTCTGGAATGAACATCGGCTTTGTCGCTGGTGTCATTGCCAGGGACAGGGTTGCTGCCTTTGAGCGCATTCTCTGGCGAACTCTCCGTGGCAACTTGTACATGAACCAATCCGAGATCCCGGATCCTCTGATCGACCCTGCGAACAACGAGGCCGTCAACAAGAACGTCTTCGTCATCTTTGCTCACGGCAAGGAGATTCTCGCCAAGATTCGCAAGATTTCCGAGTCCATGGGCGCCGAGGTTTACAACGTCGATGAGAACAGCGACCTCCGACGTGACCAGATCCATGAGGTCAACAACCGACTTAACGATGTCCAAAACGTCCTTAACAACACGCAGGCGACTCTTCAAGCCGAGCTCAACCAGATCTCGCAGTCCCTGTCGGCTTGGATGGTGCTGGTTGCCAAGGAAAAGGCCGTCTACAGCACGCTCAACAACTTTTCCTACGACCGCGCCCGTCGCACCCTCATTGCCGAGGCCTGGGTTCCCACCAACGACTTGCCTCTGATCAGGACGACGCTGCAGGATGTGACCAACCGAGCTGGCCTCTCGGTCCCTTCCATCATCAACAAGATCCAGACCAACAAGAAGCCTCCCACCTACCTCAAGACCAACAAGTTGACGGAAGGCTTCCAGACCATTGTCAACGCTTATGGCACTGCCACCTACCAAGAGGTCAACCCAGCAATCCCTGTCTTTGTCACCTTCCCTTTCTTGTTCGCCGTCATGTTTGGTGATTTCGGACACGCCATCATCATGCTGTCGGCTGCGCTGGCCATGATTTACTGGGAGCGATCGCTCAAGAAGGTCACTTTTGAGCTCTTCGCCATGATCTTCTACGGCCGGTACATTGTTCTCGTCATGGGCATCTTCTCCGTCTTTACCGGTCTCATCTACAACGACGTCTTCTCCAAATCGATGACTCTCTTCCCCAGCGCCTGGGAGTACAAGAAGCCGCCTGGTTGGACCAACGGAACGGCCGTCTTTGCCACTCTCAACGAGGAGGGGTACCGATACCCATTTGGTATGGACTATGCTTGGCACGGTACTGAGAACGACCTCCTCTTCAGCAACAGTTACAAGATGAAGATGAGTATCATCCTGGGTTGGGCTCACATGACGTACTCGCTTTGCTTCTCCTTCATCAACGCTCGTCACTTCAAGAAGCCCATTGACATCTGGGGCAACTTTGTTCCCGGCATGATCTTCTTCCAGTCCATCTTCGGCTACCTCATTGTTTGCATTGTCTACAAGTGGTCTGTGGATTGGGTCGCCGTCAACCGTCAACCCCCTGGTCTGCTCAACATGTTGATCTACATGTTCTTGCAGCCCGGCACCCTGGACGAGCAGCTGTACCCCGGACAAGCTACGGTGCAGGTCATTCTCCTGCTCCTGGCCTTTATCCAGGTGCCCATCCTCCTGTTCCTCAAGCCTTTCTATCTCAGATGGGAGCATAGCCAGGCGCGCGGCAAGGGTTACCGTAGTATAGGTGAAAACTCCCGCGTTAGTGCCCTGGATGGCGACGACGAGGACGGTCAGGGCAACGGCAACGGCAATGGTCACGGCCACAGCTTTGACGACGACGCAGAGGGCGTTGCTATGATCTCCCAGAACATTGACGAGGAGCATGAAGAATTCGAGTTTAGCGAAGTCATGATTCACCAAGTCATCCACACCATTGGTAAGTTGCAATCAAGACGCTGTGCATTATCCAAGCTAACAACCGTTCAGAGTTCTGTCTCAACTGTGTTTCTCACACGGCTTCCTACCTTCGTCTCTGGGCGTTGTCTCTTGCGCATCAGCAGCTGAGCGTCGTGCTCTGGAGCATGACCCTGGGCCCTGCCCTGGCGACTCCCGGCGTCGTGGGTGTCATCATGATTGTGATTTGCTTCTACATGTGGTTCTTCTTGAGTGAGTACCCCTTGTCATCTAACAATCCATCCTCGCTAACACTATCACAGCCATTGCTATCTTGGTTTGTATGGAGGGCACCAGCGCCATGTTGCACTCGCTCAGATTGGCGTGGGTCGAGTCGTTCTCCAAGTTTGCCGAGTTTGCGGGTTGGCCTTTTGTGCCATTCTCGTTCAACACTCTGCTGGAAGAGTCGGACGAGCTGAAGGATTACTTGGGATAATGTGCACGGGTCGGGATCACGGATGGGATATTATCCGGTTGTTACAGTAGAATTGCAGTTCCTTTGTTGTATGATAGGTCGTAACACAAGGCATACTTATTTAGAATTACTACGAGCTTGTAGCGAGATGACTTTTCCCACAAGATGAAACTAAATCAAGGCTGAGATGTACCATTCATTATTAACCCCAGAGAGGAGCAGTGACCTCGACGGCTCTCTCAACCACGGCCCTCACTCTATCGGCAAACACCTTGTTGCTGCACTCTACCTCGAGATGCTCCAGCCACACCGTGGCCGACATCCTGTCGACTTTGATGGAGACGCCCGGCACGGGAATGCCAACCTTGTGTAGTCGCGCAAGCTCCTTTTGTTGCTGCTCCTCCAGCTCGCCGCCGTCTTCCATGGCGTCGTCGTCTTCCTCCGCCTTGACCGCCGGCGTCGAGTCCTCGTCCTTGGCCCCCGGTGATAGAACCACCTTGGGTACAGCCACGGGAGCGACATTGTCCTGACCGAACTGGGCCTCGAGGAACCAGAGGAGCCGCTCCAGACGCTCCTCGGGAGACGGGGCGCGGTGAGGGTTCTCGGCGGGCAGCGCGGGGGAGTGGGAGTGGGAGTGTTTGGCGGAAGAGCGCTTCACAGCGGCGGGGGAGCTCTCGACGGAGAAGAGCACGGCCATGATGGAGTCGGCGATGCCGTCGTTGAGCATGTTGCCCTCCCACTCGAGCTCGACTTCGCCGTTTGTGCGGTATCGCACCGTGACGCAGCCCATGACGAGGTAGGCGGCTACGAGCGTGGCGACTTCCTCGTCGGCTTCTTCGGGCTTGTACTCTTCTTCTTCCTCGTCTTCGGGTTTCTTGTCCTGGTCCATCTTGTCTTCGTCGTTGTCGTTGTCGTCACTGCCGCTGCCGTTGGCCCGGCCGTTCTCCTTGCGACGCATCTCGGGGAGCTCCTCGATGCTGCCAAAGGTGCCCTCGAGTGCCCAGCGGACGAGGTCCACGCCGGCGGCGCTGAGGGTGAGGCGCTGCTTGCAGGTGATGGTCGTGGTGTTCAGGCCGGCGTACTCGCGCAGGTCTTCGGGGGCCATGAGGGAGAGCTTGAAGTCGTTTTGGACGAGCACGCCCGTGACGAGGGGAGCCTGGGCGTCGACGAGGTCTCTTGGCGGCTGGATGGAGGCGAGCTTGCCGACTACTTTTGCCGTCTTGTCGGCCTTGAAGGCGATGCGGAGCTCTTCGCAGTTGCGCGGGGAGTAGACCTTGACTTTGGCGGTTTTGTTGGCGTTGAGGGAGAGGAGCTTGGACTTGAGGCGCATCATGTTGTGTTGCTCGCCGTGGACGAGGATCTAGGAGAGAGGAGTCAGTCTGGGTAGGACACGAAAAGAGATGAGGAGGTTTCGACGTACCACAACCGGCGCGGCCACCTCTTCGATGAACTCGCGGTTCTCGACGCCGTCGACGTGGGCGGCAAACGAGTACTCGGCCACGCTGCACCGGCGCGGGATGAGCACCTTTTCGCCGTCACCGCCGGGAACTCGTCGAGCTCCGGCCATGCTCCGCGACATGACGGCCTGGATCTGATCGGGCTCCTGCATGATCTGTTTTGCCATTGTGCCCTCGACGCTGTAACCAGTGATGATGACGCCGTTCTTCTCGCTGGGCGCCCACCGCTCCAGCAGCTCGCGACTCACGCCGTTCTGCAGCATACCCGGACTGGCGAGCATCACGCACCCGCCCACGTCGTCGAAGCGGTCGAGGTTCTTGAGCGACCGGATGAACTTGAAGTCCCAGGGACCGCCCTTGCCGGCTCCGTCACCGGAGGACTCGGCCTCGGCCATGCGCTCGCGGAAGAGGCGCTTGATGTTGTCGTTCATGGCGCCCACGTACGTCTGGTACACGAGCATGCACTTGCGGGCGAGGTTGCTGGCGTAGTAGATGGGGTACTTTTGGAAGTCGGAGTGTTTCCCCCAGTACTCGTCCAGGATGAGGAGGAGCTCCTGCGCGCGTCCGAGGGCGAAGACGGGCATGAGCACGCGGCCGCCGCGGTTGAGGATGGACGTGATGGACTTCATGAGGGCCTGCTCTCGCTCGAGCCGCGGCACGTGAGAGGCGATGCCGTACGTGGACTCGGTGATGAGCACGTCGATCTTGACGCCCTTGGGGACCTCGGCGGAAACCAGATGTCGGTCCTGCTCGCGGGAGTAGTCGCCCGTGAAGAAGATGTTGAGCCCGGCAATCTCAATGAGGAACATGGCGGCGCCCAGCACGTGGCCGGCGGGATAGGGCGTGATGCGGATCGACGAGATGGTGTGCGTCGTGTGGTAGTCGATGGCCTCGATCTGCGGAAACGTGTTGAGGTGGTCCTGCTCCGTGTATACCGGCTGCGACGTGGGATTCGAAGACGTGTTGCCCACGCGGACGCTGTCTTGGATGAGCCACTTGTAGATGGCCTTTGTGGGATGCGTCATGAAGACGCGCCCGCGGAAGTTTGTCTTTGCGAGCACGTAGGGCAGAGAAGCCGCGTGGTCGACGTGGAAACTAAGGTTCTCGGGTTAGCCATGATTGTCGCTCGGCTTGGAAGGGCTGGACGAGAAGAGGACAGGACGGCATCACAAGACAGCAACGAGAGAAGACCGTGGGTAGGTAAAGAACGGGAAAAACTGAATTGTATTCATCTGGCATACGGGATGGCACGACATCACACACGAGCAAAGGGAGCACTGTCCGTCCATCGCAAACATGACCACTTTGTCCACCACGCTGTCCTGTCCGGTGTGTGTCGTCGGGGAAGGGAGGGAGTATCGCTTACTGGCTGATGAGGAGCACATCGACGGTGCTGAGATCGAAGTCGTCGTAGAACGGGAGGGCCGCCAAGCCATCGTAGGCGGGATGCTGGCCGGCGTCGAGCTGGCATTTGGGCGATTAGACAAAAGGCTTCGTCGCGAGCGGTTGGGAGGAGTGTTGTTCATGTTTTGGTTCTCGCTTACCATGACCGTCTTTCCCTTGTACTGGATGATGTGACATGATCGACCGACTTCGTTTCCGCCGCCAAGGCAGAGGAACATGAGCTCGTCGGAGGGGTCTACTGGTTCCTCCGCGGCCGTCGCGTTCATGGCCGACGCCTTTCGCTTGGACGACATGGTCGCGGCAGGCACTTATGGCTTTGGGACGAGTCCCATCGATTTGGGGGTGGATTTTCTGCGAGTTAGTTGAGAAGCTTCTTGAGCTGGAAGTAATTGCGGGCGGGTCGTTGTAGCAGAATGAGGATACGCAATTACATGCGCAAGTGATGGTGCTCGCCCTTTGGAGACGTTGTTGAAGATGCAAACCGAGGAACAAAGAAGTTCAAAGGCTCGAGCTTTGGTCCAACGCGTAGAGTGTACGCGGCTAAATGCCGGCGCGACCGGCATCCTTTTTTAAAACCGGGGCGCGGCTCAACTCACGTGACTTTAAAATCTACGCGACACCCGTTTCTGAAGCCGAAGCTCTCTCTGTCATGGTATCGCTAGGCAAACACCCTTTACCTTGCCTCAACGACGACACGCAACGCCTTCATCTCGCGAACGCCGCGCTCGCCATCTCCCGCCGAGCCGTACTCGTGCGGCATCGCTTCGAATATCTTTTTAACCCTTTCCGGACCGAGCTGCTTGAGGGCCGAAAAGCGCGTCGGATGGGAGCCGTTCAGGATTGACGTGACAGGCTTTCCTGCCTGCTGCTGAGCTTGCCCTCGACAGTTTTCTGCCCTGCTCACCTTTCAATCCGCAACCGACACAAAGAAAACTTGGTCCAGCTTCTTGCGACGCAGCTCGTTCGCCATGGCTCAACCACAGTCGCATCTGCCTCAGGCTCCGCCGGCGCAAGTTCACCTCCCGCAGCAGGTCCAGCAGCAACCGGCCCAGCAGCAGCAGGTCCAACAGGTCCAGCAGGCCCAACAGATCCCGCAGCAGGTCCAGCCACGCGCGTTTTCGCCTCCCCAACACACTCCCTCGCCCGCCGCATCGCAGTCGAGTTTCGCGCTCCCGCCCAGCAAACGAGTCCGCACCGACGGTCCCTCGTCGCAACCCGAATCGCCATACGCGACGTCGCCCTACGCCGCTAGTCCCGCGCCCACGGGCACGCCTCCAGCGAACGCCGGCTCGCCTGCCTACGCGCAGAGCCCGGCTCTCCCGCAGGCGTACACCACGCCGTACACGAACGGAAACACCACGCCCGGCCTGAGCCTGCCCGATGCGAGACCGCTTTCGACGCCTCCCATACAAGCCCAGCCCCCGGCGCAAGCTCAAATGTCGCCAGCCCAGGTGCCTCAGTCCCCGGTGCCCCATCCTCAGATTCCGCAACACCAGATGTCGGCGCCTCAGATGTCGCAGACTCCCGTGCCTCAACCTCAGATTCCCCAGCATCAGATGGTGCCTCAGATGCCGCAGACTCCCGTGCCGCCGCCCCAGATACCCCAGATGGCTCAACCGCAGATGCCCCAGCCTCAGGCGCAACCACCTCACTTGCCGACTCCTCTCCCCCAATTCACTTCGGCAAGGATGGCACCGGCTCCGACTCCACCTCTTGCCCCGGCACAAGGCCCGGGTGCCATGGGACCTCCGCAACGACCTGCCGATCGACCAACCAAAGACTACGAGTACGATGTCACCGATTCGCTTGCCGGCACTGGTATCGATCTCCGAGCCGAGGAACAGTACATGAATGACCTGTACTCGAACAATTTCGACATCAACGAAGCGCGAACGGGGTTTGCGCACCATCCTCCCGGGCCCAAGTCTACCTTTTACGGCGCCGGACCCGCAAACCAGCCGGCTCAACCTGTGTTGGATCAGTCCCAGGACCAGTTTGCGCTCCAACAAGCTGAACGTGCTTGGGCGGACTCGTCGATGCGACTGGCCGTGCAGAGGACACAGGAGATAAATGATCCTTTCCTCCTAGTTGCCATGCTGCATCGCCGTGCCGACAAGATTGCGAGAGAGCATCATCTGAGTCTCAATCTTGATTTGAAAAACAACAACCAGTCCATGGGTAAGATGAGGCTTCCAGAGCAGTTCCCTCACCCACGAGTCACTGTCAAGACGTCTACTGGGCCGGATTCGTCCATGGTTACCACTACAGGTTCCTATATTCCTCACGATGCTTTTCTCGTGGACCAACTAGCTTTGATGTCGATCGCAACAAAGCAGCGACTGCGTGAGCTGGTGGAGGATGCCAACAAGACGGCCATCAACCGACAGAAGACGTCGCACGGCGACATTCCCGAGGATTGGTCGCCTGCCGCAGCGCCGATGAACGCCGAACCCCTCGGACCTCCCGAAGGCGAAAAAGATGAAGCCGGAGTCAATGGTGGCGAGGGGGATGGCGAGACGTCACTGAAGCGTGAGTGCGGCTGACGTGACACTCGACATGATGCTAACCCTGCACAGGCTCGAGTGACGCAGCAAACATGGGCAACTTGCCACCAAAGAAGCTCCCCAAAATCGCGTCATTCATGACGACCACGATGCGTGAGCTTGCACGACAAGAGCGTGAGTGGGAAGAGTCGCGATTGCGGGCACGACAACGTCGCAAAGACGGGGTCGCCGATTCGGGAAGCACGACGTCCCGCTCCGGTAGTGTGGCACCCGGGACGCCGGGATCGGTGGCTCCCGAGCCGGAGAAGATGACGAAGAAGGAGTTCAAGAAAAACCAGGCTCTCAAGGTGGCCGAAGCCAACAGCCACGCCAACCAGAACATCACCAGCAGCATGTTTGCAGGACTGGGCGGTAAGGGCGGCCTGTTTGGCAAGAAGAAGACGGGGAAGACGTACGACTGGATGAATGTCGGTCGCGGCGGAAGCGGCCCGGCCACGCCAGCTAGGAGCATGGGCGGCGGCGGCAAGGGATCAGGGGGATCCGGAGGGTCATCGGGGCCGGCAAACATGGCCATGACGACCGAGGGCAGAAACCGACTGGGGACTTGGAGAGAGGACAAGGAGAAGGGCAAGAACATCCAGCTGCGCGACTGGATCTGTGTACTGGAACGCGACGGCAGGGAAATGCGGGCGCTGCAGCGAGCATACCTGAGCCTGGACGCATCAAATCCGAAGTAATGGGGTCGAAAAGGAGAGCAGTATCAGGGCCGAGAAGGAAAGATACCCTGCGCCGCGATTGTTTTTGGGGAATTGACTTAGCCGGCGTTTACTTGAGGCACAAGCAAGGAAGGACAAGGTCTGGCTGGCTTTTAAACAAGGAGACGCAAGCACTTTTGCGTCTTAATTTTGTGTATATCTGGTTTTGTGGGAGGGGAGAAGAGCACATTCATTAGTGGGGGTAAGGGGGAGAGGGAAGCGGAAAAGAAAGCAGCAAAGTCAGCCAAGGCGTTTGTCATTGTGCAAGTGAGTAAAGTACCTACCTATATCCGTACGAATAGAGAGGGAGAGACTCGTCTTGCTTGAGCCAAGATTATTCGCATTCGTTCCGCCCACTCCGAAGTCAACGTGTCTGTCTCCCACAGGGCGCTGTTTCAACCGCCTCTCGTCTGCCTCGTAAACCACAGCCCAATCACGCCTTGGGCAGAGTATTCGGGCAAGTCTTGGCTCTGCAAGTTTGGTGCACTATGCTTCAAAAGGAGGAAACGGAGGATGGCGATAAAAGTGGGGGAATGGCGGCATTCTGACCAAGTTCCCTTTCTAGTAAGCTATTGTCCGTCGTACCTTCCTCAGCTGAGTTCCCGAGGTTCCTTCCCCACGGCTTAACAACGAACGTCAACTTTTTAGATACACCACCACCCATATATTCTCCCTTGCATTCCTCGTCTAGATTTTGCGGCATTTGAAGGATCCTTCCAGTTTCTCTCAACAAAAACACATTTACACTACTGAATTCTCGAGTTGCCACCCGAATAGAGACTAATACGTGTCCCCAACTGAGGATCTCCCGTCTACAACCCAATCGAAAGACTTTCCATTCCCAAGATTGATCACCTGCCAGTTTTTCTCTTGTGTCACCATGACCATCGCGGTAGGAACTTCACCCTCCCTTCAGGCTAGTCTCGGGATGGAAACTGATAGATCGATCTAGGCAGTCGGCCAGATGTGCGCTACGGCGTCGGTCAAGGCGAACCTGGAACAGGCCGTGAGACTGGTGGGAAGGGCGGCTGAAGGAGGGGCCAAGGTGCGTTGAAGAGGGAGAAGCGAAAGATTGTGAGATGTGAAACATCATTTTCCTCTCGTGTCTCCCCCGGACCTCTTTGAAGTGTTCCAGACCACCACCCATCATCTCCTTCCATATACTCACACCCTCCCTTCAGATCCTCTTCCTCCCCGAGGCGGCAGACTACATCGCCCTCAACGCCCGCGCCTCGCTGGAACTCGCCTCGCCGCAGAAGTCGTCTCCCTTTGTGACAGGCCTCCAAGACGCAGCCAAGACGCACGGCATCGCGGTCCACGTCGGCATCCACCATCGGCCCGAGGTGGACGGCAAGCTGCTCAACCGCAACTTGTACATCACCCCCGACGGACTCATCGACGACGCGGCCACCTACGACAAGCTGCACGTCTTCGACTACGGGGAGCTCAAGGAGAGCGCCACGGTGCAGCCGGGAGCCGCGCTCACTCCGCCGTTTGACTCGCCCGTCGGGCGTATCGGCAGCTTGATCTGCTTCGACCTGCGCTTCCCCGAGGCGGCGCTCGCCCTATCTCAGCCCGGCCCCAAGAGCTCCTGGGCTCAGCGTCCCGCGCAGATCCTCACCTATCCGAGCGCCTTCACCCTCCGCACGGGAGTCGCCCACTGGGAAACGCTCCTCCGGGGGCGCGCCATCGAGACGCAGAGCTGGGTCGTGGCGGCGGCGCAGGTCGGGTGGCACAACGGGAACCGGGCGAGCTTCGGCCGGAGCCTGGTGGTCGACCCGTGGGGCCGGGTGGTGCTGCGGCTCCGGGGCGCCGTCGGGTACACGGGGGACGCGGAAGCCGACGCCGAAGCGATTGCTAAGGGTGTGCCGGAGGGGGCGGCCGAGGAGGGCGGCGTGGAGGAGTTGGGGTTTGTGGATATCGATTTGGAGCTGTGGGCGCGGGTGAGGAAGGAGATGCCGCTGAGGAGGAGGACGGATGTGTATCCCGAGCTGACCGCTTTGTGATGGGTTGGTAGGGGATAGTGCTGCATACATGGAAGCAAACATGTATCCGAGTGTAGTATTCGTACTTGCAAGCAACACACGCAAACAAAGAACTCGAGACAAACACAAAACCCCGTTCGGTTCACGTATTCGTATCCCCCCAACAAATCTCCATAGCAAACAGCAGACGGGAACACACCTTTGACATGATTTCTGAGCCCACCTTTGGTCTCCCACGCCGCTCGCTTGCTTGCTTCTCTCCCTATTCCTTTACCGCCTCCCCCCTTCCCAGACCGCCACAGGGCGTGGGATTTCCGCGCAAGACAGACAGACAGACAGACAACATAACACAACTACCGCAAGCCCGTGCGTGGGCATTACAAGGGGGGGTCAACCAGGTGGTCGGGAACGAACAAGTCAGGGGGGTTTTTATCCCTTTACCCACGCGGATGGACCATGGTTTGACGAGGAGGATATGCGAACGGTAGGGGGGCTGATTTGAGGCTCTCGTCTTGTGGGCGTGGGAAGGTGTGTTTAGACGAGTGGTGTGCAAGGGATTCGTACTGTATCCAGTCGCGCCAGACGGGGGAGGGGGGGGG
>JAMQMW010000225.1:0-14668 GCA_024115155.1 Thelonectria blattea
ATGCTCAGAGCTCTTTGCAGCCGCATGCCGGGCCAATTTATACCCCGAGAAAGCACGAGACAAATTTCCGGACATCGCCTTCGGAAACTACGTCGTCCTAGGGGACTTCGTTTCTGTGTCCAAGTGCGTCAACACTCCACCTCTGTTCATGCTCCATATCAGTGCCGTCGATGTCGCAGAGTACAGCCAATAGGTCTTTATGACTTCATAAACGCAAATTTCTTGCAGTCCACCGGCGCACCAGTCCGGGGGGTCGATCTCGACGGATAGCTGCTTCGCCCACTTCGTCACGGATAACCTCTCGATGTTGTCGGGATACGAGTTGCGGTCGTTGAGTAGGGTCCAAGTCACAGGCCGAATCTGTCCAATTCTGATTAGACGACCGATGATCTGCAAGGTGATCATGCCGTTGAGATTGCCAACAGGCAAAGTCACCATCGGGGACAACGCACAGTTTCAACCTATTGCGACGGCACGAGACGACCGACGGGACATTTCCGAGACGCCTTTGGCATACAACCATGGATCAGTCACTTCAACGATAGCCTTCGGCGTGGATGAGAGCAACTCGGGGATCCTACGCCAACCCTGTCAACGCCCTCTCCAGTCGAGAATTCGCCGTTTCGACCTCTCGCCATGACCCCAGAAGCAGTTCATTGTTTCGAGCATATAGGTCTGCTTTGTTATTTAAGTCACTTCCTGGGACGTTAAAACTACGATTTATGACAAACGAAGAACGTCTGGCGTCGCGCAATGTAAGACGAAATTGTCCCGTTGTGCCCTTTGCGTCTTCAGTCATCTGACCAATAACTCATGGTCAGGGTAGTGCTCGATTGGGTTCATCCGTAGGAGCCATGGACGACCCAAAGGATGTCCCAGTCTCATCACCATGAAAAAGACGGTTATAGATGCTTAGTTTCTGTGTACTCGTAGTATGTAAACCCCTTGGTCAGGCTGGGCAGTACAGTCTGAGCCCGCCTTTATACCTGCCTCCAACAACTCGTGTAAGGCTCCTTCAATTAACCTCTTGCACCCAAATCGTTTACGTACTCAATTGTGACCGCCCCAGGAATTTCTAACCAATTGTAGCTGCGCTGTTCGCGCCAGGTTGCTGACGCCGCCCAGTTCCTCGCCAGGTATCCATGATGGGCTCAGCATTCTACCTAGTCATGGATTCTTGCCCCCTGGCTCTCGCTTTTACAATCGTCTAGACATTTCGTTTTACGAGTTCTATTAAGGAGGTGAGGACTCAGGAACAAAGCAGGCGGAGAGTTGAAATACACCACTCCCTCCATGTCCGTCTCGTCTGGGACGAGTTCAGCTAGATGGCGTTGGGCATCCGTATTTGCGATGATGTTTGCCCATAGAGAAGGAAATTTCATTCTGTTCTAGGTCCGCATCATCGTCAATCTCGTTTTCCGAACCGGAAACTCTTCGCAAATGTGATGACCTTGTTCCTTGAGCTGTTCCTCATATGATTCCTGCCCTACCAACGGCAGGGACAATTACTCGACGAGACAGGCAGGGGCAACTTATGTACTTACCTTCTTCGTTTGCCCGAGTAAGCTGATCCGGGCCGTGTATCTATACGCATGGACTTGACGTAGACGGTCTTAAATGTCTTCACTTATCTTCTGAGGGTAAGCTGTCAAGGAAATAAATCAGCACTCCCATGGTTCATTATCATACTACTTTTAGCTATTAAATCCTTCCGGTTTAAGGGCCGCTCATAAGAAGCCCTGACTACATGTAATTCCCACTCTATGCGTATCAAGAGTTGCGAGACATACCCCCCTCAGAAGCCACCGCCCCCTGAGAATCCCTCACCCGTCCCGACTCTCTAAATACAGTATACTGATAGTCCTCCCAATGCATCCTCGGAACCTCAACCTCATCACCACCCCCCTCCTCAACCTCGACCCTCTTCCCCTTCTCACCAGCCACAATGCGCGTATTTCCCCAGTCAAAATCATCCATGCGCCAAAACGAATACAACGGCAAACACAAGGAAAAAATGGGCAGCGCGGCGAGATATATCAGCATCCAGCCCGCCATGTCCCACTTGCGCCGGATCAGAAACGCAACGACTTGGATGCCGTACACGATGGCCAGGATGACGATGGCCATGATGGGCAGGGTGCTGGGGTTCTTGACGAGTTGGACCACCAGGTAGACGATGTATGCGACGGCCACGGGTTGTACAACGGTGGTGATGAGGTCGACGACGACGACGAAGTGCATGCTGAAGAAGAAGAAGCCGCATATCTGGCTGATGGATAGTAGTTCGACGAGGTTGTGCACTGTTGAGTTGATCCAGCGGCGGCGCTGAGAGAGAAATACCGCCCACGTCTCGGGTGCGACGGTCCACGCCCGCGCCGAAGGGAGGAACTTCATCTTGTATTTCCCGTGGTGCTTGAGCAGCAGCGTCGTCAGGTACCTGTCTTCTCCCAAGGAGAGCAAGTTCTTCATGTGCAGCGTGTCAATCTCCATGGTCGCGTACGCCTCGACGATGGCATTGGACACGAAGAGAGGTTTGCCCGTTTGCGACGAGAAGATCCGGTACATGGAGAAGCACCCCGGGAGACAAGTGACGCAGCCAAAAAGCGACTCAAACGCCTTGCTGAGGTTATGCGAGATGAAGTACTCGTAGACCTGCATCATAGTCACGGCCGTGGCTTTCGCATTACTCAGTCCCGTCTCGCCACAGACAGCAATAAGACGCATGTCGTCGACAAAGGCCGAGGCCATCCTCATGGCAGAGTCTTGAGCGACAATGGTGTCGGCATCAATTTGCAGCATGAATTCGTAAAAGGCCGGGTTCACGCCGATAATGTTGCGCATGTGGTGGTAGACTTCGAGTTCCAGCGGGGACATGGGGAGGTTGTAGTGCACGCGGTTGAGGAAGCGCATGAGGATCATTTGCGAGTCTCTCTTGCCGCGGTTTCCGGCGCGGGGACGGGATTCTTCAGAGAGGTTGCCGACTTTGACGATGACCAGGAACGGCACGAGATGGCCGTATGCTTCGTAGAGACCCGAGTAGACGCGGCCCATGTTGCGTCGTTGTCTGCCGTGGCCGAGGGACTCGAAACTCAGCGACTCGGGAACATCTCCAGAAACGCCCAGGATATCCAACACGATGCTAGGAGTCGACCGGTCGTTTCCTTCTCCCACAACGAGCCCATCACACACGACAACCAGCAACTTCCTCTTGTCGTCGAAGCGCGTGCGAGCGACAGAGTCGATAGCCCGGCGCAGCGACTCCTCGTCCTCGGTGTACGCGGGGATCTGGCAGATGACGAAGCTAGTCGCCGTTTCGGGCCTGTTCTTGGCGGCCAGCTGCATCGACGCGGCAAACTTGAAGGCGATGACGCTGCACAATAGGATCGACACGACGAGCGGGAGCCAGTCGGCGAAGCGGCACTTCATCGAGTTGCGGTGGTCGACGTCGCCGATGTAGAAGAGGTTGTCGAGGCAGACTTGCATGCGGCCTTTGAGGGCGTCTTCGATAGAGAGGGAGTTCCAAGATTGGGTGATGTCGTCGCCGGCCTTTTGCTGGAAGAGGTCGAGGACGGACTGGTGCATGAAGTTGAGGGCGTGGGCATCGCGGTGGGCGGTTTCTCCTACTTTGAAGTACTGGTGGCGGCCTCCTTCGAGATAGTCGGTGAGGTCGTATACGCGACTGTCGAGGACGGCCATGGACTT
Organism: Thelonectria blattea; assembly: GCA_024115155.1. Classification (NCBI taxonomy): domain Eukaryota; kingdom Fungi; phylum Ascomycota; class Sordariomycetes; order Hypocreales; family Nectriaceae; genus Thelonectria; species Thelonectria blattea. Next base: position 3,703 of record JAMQMW010000225.1, read on the forward strand.
GTGGTTCTTCTTGACGAGTTTTCGGATCGACTTTCGAGAGTATCCGACAGCCCCTTTTCTGTACCGTGAGCGCAACATGGTCCTTTGCTCGGCGAACCAATCCGGTCGACTGTCATTCGTGAAAGCACGAAAGTCGTGGTACCTCGCGTACAACTCCTCCTGACTGGTAGTCACATCAAGACTCTCCGAAGCATTAAAAGGCTTCCCATCAAGCGTCACACTCTCGCTCACCGACCCATTAACCCCCGCGCAAAGCGCCGACACCTGCACCGGAAACAACGCGCTCACATCCCCTCCCGCAAACTTCTCAAACACCTTTGACGAAATAAACGAAGGATAATGCCTCGGCACAAACGCCCCCAGATCGAACACCTCCCCGCGAATAGCCACCCACGACGCCTTGCCGTGCTTGCCGTTGTGCGACGACAGCTCCTTGGCGTTGTAGACGTGCTGCTTGGGACATATGAGCAGCGGCACGACCATGACGAAGACGACGGTGGCGGCGCAGCTGAGCCAGATGATGAGGTTGATGGCGAGCTTTTCGCGCCACGCGGATCGGACGTCTTTGGTTTTGAGGCCGAGGAGGTGGTGCATTGCGAAGGAGGGGATGAGGAAGGTTAGGAGGTTGACTATGAGGAGCCAGCGTTGGCGACTTGGGTCTTTTGGGGGTCTATCGAGAGGCTTGTTTTGTTGGTAAGGTCCTTTCGTTTTGCCTTGGTTGATCGGGACTTCGTAGATGGACTGCTCAGTCTCGGACTTGGTCTCGTCGTGGTTCTCATCTCTGCACAACTTGCAGTGTGGATCAAAAGACAAAAGACTGTCGCTCGAAGAGTTGACTGCGTCCACGAGCGTCATTCTGCCACTAGCTTCGCCCTCAGAGTGAACTCTCTTTGCCCAACCATATCCCCTCGACTCTTCGATCTCCAGCCAACACCGCTCACTCAGCAAAACGCTACTCGCCCCAACCAACACCTCATTCCTCGGCCACGCCCTCTCCCGCACTACTGAAACCACGCTCTCACGCTGACTCCGGCCGAGTCCGACTTGCGAATCCGCCAAGGCGAGAAACCGACCAAACGGCAGAGCAACGTTAAAGTCTGCAGAGAGAGCCCGTTGGACCGTCTCGGGGATCCCTAGCGCTTGGACTTGGGCTCGGACACAAGGCGTGTTGAAGTGGTTGGGGGTGCGGGTGTCGTTGGAGTTGAGGTAGAAGATGAGGTAGAGGTTTGTGTTGGGAGACTTGACGAGTTGTGAGGCTTCTCGGAGAGGCTTCGTGAAGGAAGATGAGCGACCAGGAGAGGGAGGTTTGCTGGGAGGGATCTGGGGAACTAGGTCTCCGAGAAGAGTCAAGTCGGACATGGTCGAACTTCTGTGTTGTATCGAGTGCCTCGAGTCCTGGATATGCGACACTGCATCTTGCCGGAACAGAGAAGCCACAAACTCATTCTCCGAAGACCCAAGAACACCACCAAAACGACTCTCGTCATCCCAACCCTCACCCGCCAACTCCTTGACCGAGTACTCCACCTCTCCCGCAAAATGCTCCACGGTGAAGCAAGCACTCGGCTTCCGATCCAAAAACCCCTTGAGCGGCAGCCCATCGACCGAAGACCCAACCCTCACAGCACCGTCCTGGCCGCCAAATCTCTCTCGTAAGCCGGCCAAGAGCTGTGCCTCGGTGCAATCGTTTCGACGATGCTGCTGCACAAGATTCAGCAGGCCCGAGCGGGGGTTGAACAGGTCCTTGATGGCGTCGGCGTTGTCAAAGTACTCTGCTGGTGCGGTGCGGATCTCCTCGGCCTGGAGGAGGGCTTCTCGATGCTTGACGGCGTGGAGGGAGAGGTTGTACATGAATTCGGCTGAGGAGTTTCTGAGTAGTTGGTCCAAGGTTGAGCCGGATGACTGGTGAGACAGGCCTGGGAAGTCGACGATGGATATGGTGTGCATCTTGGCGACATCTGGAGCTTGAGTCTCTCGGTTCATGCGATCGATGATGTATCGTGTCGTGAGCGCGTAGAGAGTACTCGCGAGAGACGCTGCATTCTTCCGAGCACCTCTCGGATCAAGGGCAATGGTAATGGTCTCGCCGAGGATTCTTTTCGTCTGGGTAACAACGAGTGCTTCGATTCGCTCAGAGTCCATGCCGAGAAACTTCGAGATGAGAAGTAGACCTTCTCTGTTCCGTACGTGAACCATTTCTGTCGCTGCGTCGGGGTCGAGATTATCGACATGGTGTTCGTGCTGGAACTGGAGCTGGTCAAGATGAAGAACAACAGCCAAGACCTCGCAAATCCGCACGATTTCGCTTTGCTGAAAGTTGAGCTGTGACAAGGCCGTTCTGAATCGGCGGAAGCCCTCGACGTCGACGGAACTCTTGCGAAGATGGGAAGATGGGCCGAGATGGCTCCTTCTAGCCAATCCATGGTGGTGATTCAAGCCGAGATATTCCCTCTCCTCGTCGCTCGCCCCGGCAAGCAAGTAATCAAGAACCCGATGGCCCGTAAACACACGTTGGCTCTGCTGCAAAGGGTGGTTCAGAATGACTCCTTCGACTAGGACGGGTTCAGTTGTCGAGGTATCGTATTGGAGCTGGTAGAGCAGACCAGACGATGTATCTCTCGAATTACGGCTTCGGGTCGTCACGAGGGCATCGAAAACATATATCGTCGAGGACAGAGCGGCCGACAGGGGGGTTTGGGATGACTCGAGTAACGCTTCCAAGATCTGGGAGCGAATCTTGGATTTTCCAGAACCCGCCTCTCCTCTATCGGCAAGTCAGCGCTAGACAACCCAACATATCCAGAGGCCAGAGCCTGCGTACAGAAAGAGGAACGTCTGGTTCTCTGAGAGCCGCCTTAACCGGACCAAGGCTCCGTGGGCGATATCGAGGACTTCAGACACCGTCGTGCTTTTCTCGTCGACATTTTTGACCGTCTGATATGTATTTAGAACGGCAAGCGCGTGAGATGAAATGCGAGTGGCAGGCGAGGATGCGTAGAATCGGCTGGCGAGGTGAGTAGTGATGGACGCTGCAGGTTGCAGAGAAGAGGGGAGAGAAGGAAGAGCTTCGACGGGATCAGCGCCTCCTGCATCATGCGACAGGTTGAAATCCATTTTCGTCGTTTAAGTAGATCCCAGTCTGAAATGATCAGGCTCTTGAGACCGAACGCAAGACAACTCCATGTTTTATACAACCACCGAGCTCGACTTCTCGCAACGTCGGTCTTCACAACTCCCCGCCGCCCGAAAGCGAAAGAGTTTGGACAGCTGCAGAGCAACATCAAATACGAGCCATCGAGAAGAAGGGCCGCATGTCCAAACCCGCCTCATCCGGGTCGAAACCCATAGTCGAAGCAACGAGGAGGGCCCAACACTTGTAGTAACACCGAAGTACCAAATCACAACGATAACGGCAATTGGCTGATATCGTTGACGGCATCTAAAAATAGGAGAGTGACAGTCTGGGAGGGTGGATCGAAGATTTGCGAAACCGAGCACACCCTGTCTGGGATTACCAAGCTGGGAAGTACGGATATGTAGTTATGTGCCTGAGTAAAAAGATCGGAATGAAGGGCGGCAAAAAGAATGTGCAACATGGAAAGATAACCTCTAGATCACGCTGGGGATCGAACCCAGAATCTCCTGATTCGTAGTCAGACGCCTTGCCATTGGGCCACGCGACCACGTTGATTTGAAAAGCGAGGATGAAAATTAGTTTATACGCAGCGGGAGATGACTGCCATATCATCACCTCTCGCAGGCTCTCAGACAGTCAACATATTGAGTGATTCTTCGGATACGAATACACGTATAGGGCTGTCGCAGATTATTGACAACCCCCAAATACGATCCTAATATTAGACCTCGACGCAAATCCCCAATACAACTCTATCGGCCCGCCCCATTTCTCGGTTTCGCTTTCTCATAAAGCCCCACGACCTCCCTCTTCTCGAAAACGCCCTGACGCTAGGAAAGCCGAGATTCCCGGGATTGAAACCAAAACTGTTCATTTCGCTCCGTACAGGCGCAGTCAACAGCCGTAACTTGAGACTCTGAACCGCTCGTCTTCATTGGTAACTGGAGCTTGATGGATGAAGCATGGTGCCGAAAAAAGTGTCCGACGGCTTGCATTGCTCAGCCAGCTTGGGTCAATCCCGCCTTGGCTTCCCCCCTGAGTGGGCTGAATGGTGAATCCCTGGATACGGCACGACCGAGTTGGAGAGTTTCGTTGGCGCTTTGGTGAAATTATTCTCCATGCAGGTCTTGTTCTGGATTAAATTGTAAACAGAAATGTTCCTATAAGTATGGCTATCGAGCCCAGAGTCTTCTCTCCAACAGATCCTATTCCCAGAGGCACAGACCCGACACCGACACACACCATGGCTGGCACGTTCAAACTCTACCATTATGACCCGTCGTTTGTGGCAGCGGCCATATTCATCGGCTTGTTTGGGCTCTCGTCCGTCGTTCACATCTTCCAGCTGGCGAGGGCAAAGACGTGGTACATGATTCCCTTCTTCATCGGATGTCAATGTAAGTTCCACACCACGATCGACCTCGAGGGACAACACAGTAACACTCGCCAAACAGTTGAAGCCGTAGGATACCTCGGACGCGCCATCTCGGCCAAGCAGACCCCCGACTGGACCACGATGCCCTACATTATGCAGAGCCTGCTCCTCCTCCTCGGTCCGACCCTCCTCGCTGCCTCTATTTACATGGTCCTCGGACGGTTGATCCGGCTCGTCGGCGGCGAGAGGTACTCTCTCATCCGGCCACAGTGGTTGACCAAAGTGTTTGTCCTCGGCGACGTGATATCCTTCCTCGGACAATCAGGAGGTAAGCACCTCGCCCCGTGACCCAAAGCTCACCAGCTAACATCTCCAGGTGGCGGCATGCTCGCCCAAGCCAAAACGAAAAAAGACCAAGACCTCGGCGAAAAAGTCATCATCGGCGGCCTCTGCATCCAGATCCTCTTCTTCGGCTTCTTCATGTTCGTCACCGTCGTCTTCCACCGCCGCATCCTCGCCAACCCGACCCCGCGAAGCCTGTCCATCGTCGCCCCCTGGAAGCGCTACATTGTCATCCTCTACACGGCCAGCGTCTTCATCATGATCCGGTCCGTGTTCCGCATCGCAGAGTACGTCGGCGGGTCGGGCGGCACGCTGCAGAGCACCGAGGTGTACATTTACGTGTTTGACGCGTCGCTCATGTTTGTCGTGGTTGCGCTGTTTAATGTGTACCATCCCAGTCGCATCATTTCGCACCCGCATGAGAGGTTGGGGATGGGGGAGGGGGATGTCGAGTCGGATACGTATGCCATGGTGGGGAGGGGGAACCAGGATTCGTCCATGGGCATGCCTCGGAATGTGCCGAGTCCGTATGGCAACGATGGGTACTCGCATTATAGTGCGTCGCCTCAACCTGGAAAGTAGCCAAAGCATGGTTGGTGAATTAAGGCCGAGGGGTTTGCATCGTTCAAAGGCAACTCTATGGCTTGGGAAGTGTCTATCGATGGGATATGGTGCATAACTTAGTCGTCTTGAAAGTTCATTTGTACGTAAGATGTGATGGAGTTGGAAAAGATCTATAGAATGGCGCATGGTATGGAATAGGAAGCTTTGGACCATAGAAAAATAGACCCTTCACTTTGTACTTCACCCACTTCCTCGGTTAGAACTCCATTCCGGAGCGAGACTCTTGAATGTACGTCTCCCAAAGATCCTACCAAAAGTCAGCATGGCAAACCCACCATAGAAATAACCCAGACTTACCCAATCAACGAGATCCGGGCTGGTTAGCATGCCCCCAATCTCTTCAAGCCGAGGCGCAAAGTCCGGCTGCGTGCCTTGAGTCCCTTCGGTGCCCGTGTCCAGCATAAGCGTGTTCGTTGACACGCCGCCTCGGAATTTGTCAGCACAAGTCATCTTCCTGCAAAGCAACTCACCGTCATGCTCGAGCCCTTGGTTCCCTTCGTCACGCGCGTCAGTGGATGCAGAAGGGACGTCGCTCTCGCTCGACAAAACCACTTTATCAAGAAGCGCGGAGAGCACCCGAAACGCCTGAAGAGCCTCGAGAGAACCCGTCTTGATTTCGCCCAGGATGTGGCGCGAGCTCTGGACCGCATTGGTCAGGTGCTCGCTGCTATACTCGAGAGCCTGTGTAGTCTCATGGCCTTGTGGGCGCGAGTTCAACTCGAGACAGATAATCATCGACGCGAGGATAAAGTCATGCTGCTCCAGCGACGTCAGGAACCACTTATCCCTGAACAACATACCCCCCCGCTGCACCTCCTTGAAGATGTTCGCTTGATGCTTCAGCAACATCATGGCCGCGTCCAGACATGCCTGCCTCGAGTAGTCAAAGCCCGGACTCTGGTACGACTTGGTTATGTGGTGGCGGTGCAGCAGACACCGCGACTTTTGGTAGAGGATCTCGAGGTGGTACCATTTGATCAACAGGTCCGGCGCCACGGTGACGCAGTCCTCGAGACTTGCGAGACGGAGACACGGCGGGATCGACGCGAACGACTGGTGCAGGCGGTTATCCAAAGCCATGACGTGCTCGTACCGGTCCGGTCGGACCAGACACACCTGGTTGAAGATGGCACCAAAGACTGCCAACATGCGAGCCTTGACTATCGTGTACAGCACGGGCGTCATCTCGGTCAGCGGCCGCGGCGCCGGCAAAGCAACGCAGTCCTCATCAAAGTCCTCGCTCAGGAGGTTCCCCGGCAACGCGGTATCGCACTGCGCCGCCTGAATCATGGACGGCAGGCCGAGCTGGTGCGAAGTCAAGGTATCCAGCTGCACAACCATGGCCCATACGCGCCGTCGCATCTCCCCTCGAAAGGGCGATATCTGGGCGTACCCGGCCGGATCACGGTGATACCCCATGCGCATGGCCAGACGCGTAGCCACGCTGGAGAGCACCCAGACGCCGAGGTGGGCGTCGGGCTGACGGACAAACTCGCACTGCACGTTGACGAGGAGGCCCTCGAGGGTGTGCAGGGTGGGCTGGGTGGCGTACTGCGAGAGGATGAGGCACTCGGCGGCGCGGCGGCGGAAGATGTCCATGGCGAGGAGGGGATCGCCGAAGGAGGCGGGGAGGTCGTCCTTTTGTCCCGAGCGGACGTAGGTAAAGGTGCCTATGAAGAGGAGGCCGAAGAGGAGGGCGATCCAGGGTTGGGATGTGTTGGGCTGGTCGAGCCAGAATTGCTTGTACTGGGGGTGTTAGCCGGTGCTTAAGCTGTGACTCTGAGGGCGATACCTCTTTTTGAAAGGTTGGCGCGTGTATGGCAACTGCAAGTGATTAACGAGCTATCTCCAGCCTCAAGCCGCCAACATGAAGTCTGTCGTACCAACCGATGGCTCCTTGGAGTTAAAGTACCGCGACACCAGCCGGTCAGTGATGTCTCTGGGAGGAATGTCTGCGAGAATATCCTCCATAGTAGAGTTGCAGGTCCCCTCGAGAATAAAAGGGCCGCCTTGAAACATTCGCTCCGGCACCTCGGGCTGCGGTGGCGAGTCTAGCTCGACGTATTCACGCACTTTGGCAATCTGACCAATCTTGTTAGATGGAGCGACAGTTGTGAGAGCGACGTACCTCATTTTGAATCGCGATCCAATGGTCAGACGAAACGTAGGTCATCTGGCTATTAGTCTCTACGATGCGGCCCTGCTTGACTTCGCCAACCTCCTCTGAAGCACCAGGTCCATCGCCAGAACCGCTCGAGCCCAAAACAAGTCTATCGGGCACTGCCGCATCTCGACTACTCCCCGTCGACGGCGACTCTTGACTCCCAGAGCGCTGCGCGACGAGCGTGCCGATGAGCTGCTCCAGGTGGCGCAGTCGGCCCTCGAGCTGCTGCTGGTTCCCGGTCTGTCTCTGCGCCGAGACGCGGCCGCGAGGTGTCGAGGCGTATCGACAGTCAACACCGCGAGCGAGGCAATTATTACAGGGTTCACTACGATCGCATCGCAGTCTAGCGAGTCGTGATGTTAGTGATCCGGAGACTGGAGGGAATGTGTTCAGGAATCAGGGTGAGTGCGTACTTTCGCTGTCTGCACGACGCGCAGGAGACTATGCCGCGGGGTGTTTGCATGTCGGGACAGGGTCGAGGAGAGACAAAAGGTGGCTTAGTATGCTGTCTCACTTCTTTGAATCGGGGAGACTTCGTTTAGCTTGGCTGCCGTCCACGTGAGCGATATGCTTGGACGACTTTGGCTGCATGTTGAAGGAATTGAGGCATTCGACGCGTCTGCTTACTAGCGACGTCATACTGAGAGGGGTCTAAAATAAGCTTAGTTGGACCTGCCTCAGCCACAGTCAACGAGACGAACTCCGGCCGTCTTTTGTCGCGGAGACGGATGATTAGGCCTCCTTTAAAGCCGATGTGGCAGATAGGCCAATAGTAATGCAGGTAGCATCTGCGAGAACGGATTTCGTCGTGCCTGTCCTTCCATTGGAGGTGCCATTAAACGATACAGTCGGACGTCTCCTTGTCGGTGGGTGGAGAAGTGCTCCGCGGAGTGGCCCGCGGATTCGGAGATGAAGGCGGTTTAAATCCTTAGGTGTTTAGAACCATTCTTCAGCATTCTGCCAGGCGTAATACTGCTCATTAATTCCGTATACATGGTAATAAGCTTCACTTCTATCTATACTTCGTACTATTAGAAACAGCCATTAGTCTAGTTGCAATACATCACCCCTTCTCATCAACACTCCTGGGCCCTCATCCCAATCGCTTCATCTGCTCCTCACCCCACTCCCACAACCGCCTGTTCGTCTCGGCATCGTTGAGCCAGTTATCCGCCTTCGACTCCAACTTCCCAACGGGAAGGAAGAACCTCCCCTGTACCTTTGCCGGCGCGAGGGGACTCGTGGCGCAGAAGAGGGAATTGTGGGCGCCCTCGAGCGGAGTGCTGCGAGCCGTCACCTTCATCACGGTGCGCACCACGGTGCCGATGACGGTCGTGTCGTGGCTCTGGAGGTTGGAGCGGACGATGCCTGGGTGGAGGGAGTAGGCAGTCACGCCTGGGGTTGTTAGCGGGTGGGATTCTGATGTGCGTGTGAGGTGCTTACCGAGAGGGCTGAAGCGATCGTTGAGTTCCTTTGCGTCGCGGATGCTGGCCTGCTTGGAGTGTCCGTATCGCTGCCTATTCAATTGCATGAGCATCCCGCCGACTAATACCCAAGGTCAACTTACCACAACTCCATCATTCCCTTTGTCGCAGTCATATTAACATCCTCAAACTGAATACCCTTCGGTCCAAAAAACGCTGCATCACTCGCCACATTGACAACCCGCACCCGATTCTTGTTCCCAGCAGCCGCAGCCGTCGACAAAAGCAACGGCATGAGACTCGACGTCAAAACATGCGGCGCCACATAATTGACCTGCCACTGAGACTCGAACCCATCACCGGTGAGCTTGTACGGCACCGTCATGACGCCAGCATTGTTAATCAAGATATCCAGCCTCGCCTCCTGCGCCCTGAAGCGCTCCGCAGCGGCCTTTACGCTCCGGAGGTCCATGAGGTCCAGCTGGAGGAAGTGCAGGTCGAGCGGCTGGCCGTTGGCATCGTGCGTCATCTGCTGGATGGCCTTGTCGACACGTTCTTGGGAGCGGCTGGCGATGTAGACGCGGGCGTTGCTGAGGGCGAGTTGTTGGGCTGTTTCGTAGCCGATGCCTGAGTTGCCTAGGGGGCGGTTAGCGGGTGATGTGATCTAGTATTTAAGAGATTGTGTGGACTTACCTCCGGTGACGATGGCGACGTAGCCTCTGAGGTCGGGGACGTCTTTTTCGGTAAACTTGACTTCGTGGTCGTTTGAGCACATGGTGAAGGATTATTGGAGTTGAAGTTGTGTGCGAGGATGGGGTATATGAGGGAGACGAAGAAAGCCAGATTGCGATTATTTGTGTGAAGGATGAAAAGAAAAAAGACGAGAAGTTTGAGCGTGAATGGTTCTCGTTAAATAGTTATTTGGTGGTTTCTTAATACTCTATGCCAACTTCAGAGCCGATGTCCTCTGCTCCGGCTCGTCCGCGGAGTCGGTGATAAGCCATCATCCCTAACGATAGTCGGAGACTTGCAGTTTCGACCCCAAACCCGTGCACTCGGCCGTTAGTCTATGCGAGAAATGAATGATTGGACACGGTCTGCTCCGCGGACAAGTCCGAGCAGGACAATATAACGTCAGCAGCGAAGCTTGGCTTGACCCCATCCGCGTCCCCATTTACTGCGGACGCTGCGGAGCCGACACTGGGGGGGGATTGGTGACGTATCGCCGGGCCGGAGCTAGCAACGAATGAGGCCCAAGGAATGGGCGTTTGAGAGGATGGTCACATCTTTATTTCTTACTTATCTTAGCTTCTTCAGCAAGTCGTAGAGCTGGATATCGACGTCTTGTTGTCGATATGCGCCTGGATTGCCTTATTATATTGAGACTTGGTGCGACTATTTTTCTATGCAAAACGAAGAGGGCAAATAAGATTAGCTAGATCTCGTCCGAGATTGCCCGTCCATTTTTTCCGTTAGAGTTTATTGCCTTCTGATGCAAAAGACAAATGTCTCTCGCAATTGCGAAAGACCCCCCTATATATTCAGTGCAATACACCCCCCAGTCTGTGGCGAATTTATTCCCTCTTAATATGGAGTGACTATCTCTGGCCCTAATATATAGGGTTTTAATGCAGCGACTATTAGCAGCAGCTATTGGCTCTAATTAGTGTGCTTACCTCGCTCGCATGAATGGTTATATAGGGTGCCGGCTCTGCCTTCTCCGCGCGTATATATTGCAGCTGGGGCTTAAACTTATGACCTCTAGGGAAGAAGGTCTCTAATGTGTAATTAGAAGCTAGACCTAGTGATTTAGCGGAAGTTATAGGCCTAAGGGTTCTAATTATTTACTTATTTAGTTATTTAGGCTTATAATTAATGTAAAAGATAAATATCTTTTATAA
>JAMQMW010002236.1:0-17870 GCA_024115155.1 Thelonectria blattea
GTCGGTGCCACATCCGCTTGGTTCCAAGTAAAAGACAAAAAGTCTCAGCTCAGCATCTTTCAGCCTAGCTGACTGTGTTCTTATAGATCTCTATATGTTTATCGTGTTCATCATAGACCTAAATCAGTTGCACTAAATGCATGAATTCTAGTCTTTGTACCTTGTCCGTCTAGGAACTTCTCCTATTTATCCAAAGCCAACGTGGCCGTTATACGACCGAGTCCCTCGTCCAGATAGTCGTCGTGGTGAGAAAACACAATTCTAAACCATCCCGGCTTCTCAGATCCAAATTCTTTGCCAGAAGCAAGGAATATCTTCTTCGCAAGCAAAGCATCTGTAACCGCCTTTGCGATGTCCTCATTTTCACTGACCTCGTGCTTGGCCCTGTAAGCCTCCCCCAGGTCAACCCATAGGAAGAAGGCGGCATTGACGCCCGGAGAATACGTTATGCCGTTCTTATTCGCCCACGCGACCGCCTTTTCGTATTGCTTGGATAGTCGCTTTCGGTTCTCGGCCATGTACGACTCGACCCAGGCATCGTCTTCTAGGATATTGGCCGTGATGTGATCCGAGAGAGACGACATTGAACTGTACAGTCCCACGGCGACCAAGGCGGCGTGAAGCGACGGGTTCGACTGCGACACAATGGTCCCGACGCGGATCCCGTTGGCTCCAAAGTCCTTGGACATGCCCCAGAGAACGTGCACCCTCGCTGGATCGATTATGCCGGTAGGGTCAATGGTCAGCGCCGACTCGAAGGGGACGGGAGCCGGGTGCTTGTCGATCTTGTTTTCGAAGACGGACAGGGCGTAAATCTCGTCGCTGATGAAGTGCATCTTGTACTTCTCGCACAGCGCCATCAGGCGCATCAAGACACTGCGAGAGTAGCAGCGGCCGAGGGGGTTGTGCGGGTGGCTGATGACCAGGCCCGCGATCCTTTGGCCCTTGGCTTGCGCTTCCAAGAGAACCTTTTCGTACTGTTCGACGGCGTCCTCGCCCAGCGGATCGACGTCATGGAAGGGAACGGGGAGCAGCTTCGCCCCAAACCGACAGGTGAGGTCGGGGACAAAGGTGCCGTAGTAGGGCTGCCCGAGAAGGAATCCGTCCCCGGGGTTCGCCAGGGCCCAGGAGAGATGCTCAATGGCGGCACTGCATCCGTTCGTCATACTAAGGTGGGCGGGCTCAATGGGCCTCGCGGGCTTGAGGTTCCTGGTCAGGAAGCGAGACACGACGGTCTTGATGCGTTTCGTGCCGGTGGTGCCATCGCCGTAGGTAAAGGCCGGGTTCGCGAGGGCGAGGTTGGAGTGGATGTGCTTGGAGAGGGTCTCGTGCATGAGCGAGTTCTCGGCCACGCCCAGACTGACGATGCCGTCCGGGTTCGTCTTTGGGTCCCAGAGGTTCGGGATGACTTCCCAGATCAACAGGCCCTTTGTCGCCTGCTCGGCGTTGTGAGCGCGGTCTGAGAGGGACATGATGGCCGTTGACAAATATCTCTATTGACAATTGAGTCGCCTCTTCAACGTTCTGTCGGGGTTTGGGGTCGAGTTGCCTCTTATGACACGACGAGTTGCGAGGTTTGGTCGGGCCGTCGCTGGGACTCGCTGCGAGATCCGCCCCGGGCCTCCGACAACCCACCGTTGCCCGTTTGTACCCGGGAAAATTGGACGGCGAAACCCCGATAAGAAGCTCGACAGCTGGCTAAACTGGTTAATGTGGAACGAGAACCGAACCATTTCTGTCTGGTGGAGACTGGTCACGCCCTATTATAACAAGACTCGGGGAATGGAAGGACTTGGTGAACGGAAGGGCGTCCGATTGTGTATGGTGATTTATACGTGACTTGATTAACCTTGAGTGTTGAGTCGGCGAACGAAGTGTATACATGATAACATGTATTCTTGATCTCCTGACGCTTCTGTGTCTGCCCTGGTCTTTCGACTTTCGGCTCGGGACTCGGGTGTGCAGATGACACTGACACTTCTCGCAGCAAGAAAGCCCATTTACTTTGTGGTTTCGCGGGCACGATTAGGCCATTACGTGAAGATTTAACAAAGGTCCATAAGGAAACCGGTACGTTGAAGTTTCGAAACAGTGTGATTAAGATGTCGAGGGGAGGTATATCTCGGCTCGCTGGACACTTACGGCTCCCCCATTTGAGCTTGGGGAAATGACTTGAGTGAAGGGAGTAAGTCGTTGAACGGGAAGGGCGCGTTTTACATAGTCTTATTCGGGAGCTAGTACATATTCGCTCGTATTGGAGGTGTCTTGGAAATGTTCCGTCCACCTCCAGCTGGGTCACTGCAGCCTCGAGGAGGGAGTGGAACTCGTCCAAATCGTGCAACAGGGCTGTGTGTGATTCGACTCTCTCGAAGTCGACACATAAGGACCAAGTCCAGGTGAAGGGAATGGAAAGATGGCAAGTATACGAACCACAACCTGCATGCTCCAGCTGTGTAGGCGGGTACTATCAGTTGGATGACAGCCCCAGGTGTCCCTGACTATAAAGGGCCCGGAGGGGTCAGATACCGGCCTGGTCATTGCGAGGATAGCACATAGTACCCAGAACTCGTCAGAATCACTCCTCAGACCCAAAGAAACATGACGTCTGGTCAAGGCATCAGCAATTGTAACCACTGAAGACGGGATGCAAGCGACTCCGTACAGCGCGCATGACAGGCCATGCCTGACCTGTACGAGAGTGGCGACGGGCCGACACCTCCTTTAGGGTCTCTGCCCTTGGGCGCCGCCATGAGAACAATTCTCTCAAGCTTCCCCTCCATTTCGCGGGGTTCACCACCAACATGGAACGAATGCCATCTCACCCAACGGAACAAATCGACTTGAAAAGGTGGGAAACTAACCAGACAGGAATCATCTCTCGTGCGCTGCGTTCGAGTTCCAGAGTTGCAATCTTCAAGTCAGTTCTCCAAGAACAGACGAACACGAGCCATCCGTCACATCAACAAGAATTTCCTCGGGAAGCCTTCCGTGTGCGTGCGCCCAAGGCGGGGGAAAAGCCACCAGGTGATCTGTCACGTGCGGACCCACTCGGAACCAAGCCATATAGGTCCCCGTAGCTATAACCCTTTCGTCTTCGGACATTCAGTTTAAGCAAAAATACAGAGAAGATGTAAGTGTTCGCCCTCAGCGAAGAGCTCCCCCGTTCGAACCGTCACTAACAGTCCTCACAGTAGCATGGCCCCTGCACTAAGGATGACACGCATAATCAAAGAGAAGCTACAAATTTTTTTGCCTTTTCTTTTGTTTTTAGAGTGTTTGGTCCTCGAATTGTTCGAGGATGCTTCGATGAGAATCGTCCCTCTCTGTGCATGTCACTTACACACGTAAATTCGTGAGCTGGATGGGGTTCTCTCTCTCTCTTTTTTTTTTTTTCTTTGTTTTTGCTTTGGTCACTCCGTGTCGGTGAGGATGCTTTCGCTGCGATCGTCGCGTTTGCGATCTTCTTGTCAAGTGTGCGACGAGATTGATGCCCTCAGCTCGTTGCCTTGGGATCGTACATGCTTTAGCATACGTACACGAAAAGCTGGAAACCCCCAAAAACAGCCGGTACACAATCCCAGGCAGCTGGTTGCGCTTGAAACTGCTACGTAATCCGCCTTCAACCGATGTTCGCTTCGACGTAGGGTAAGGCGTTCAAAGCTCATCCCATTGTACAACGAATATAGTGGTGAGGCATATCACCATAACGATTGAAGACTTGGGTTTGAATATTGGGCTCGTACTCGATTCAATCCAAATCACCCGAAGAAAAACAAAAAGAAAGCCAATGTCTGTTGCCAACATTGTCAATGTAGGTACGTTGCGATGCTTGATCTCACCGCGGAGCGGCGGCGGCTCGCCGGCGACTTTAGACCAGGGATCAAGCTCTAGTGTCACAGACACACTAAAAGGGAAAATCTCGGCTCATCTTCGGTCGTCAGCCGGAGAATCATCACGCAATCATGCCTTCAGCCCTCCACGTCCCTTCACTCTCCTTGGATTCTCGATGCGCCGCGTGGATCATAGATCAACATCTGCGAATTGGAGACCGATGTGAGCACCTCAGAGCTCAGCCGGCGAAGCTAGACTTTTAAAGTTAAGAGCCCGCCTGGGACAACTCCGCCCCTGAGGCGGGGATTTCGGGTAGACCTTCCTATGAACTGGAGACGCGGAATCGCGGAGTCCATAGCGTTCAGGCGGCGGTATAAACATGGACTGGTCCGCTTCGTTGATGAATCTGTAGCTCAATAACCATTCATACATCACGGAAAGAATGCCGCAGACTGTCCTCCAGCGTAAAACCACCATTGTGGCCGCGTTGGCCAAGGTGCAAGAGGCCATCCAGTCGCAGGGTCCCGTTGAGCCCATTCCTCACCCCTCGTCTGATGTAAGTCGACGAAGAGCCACTCGGGAGCCGAGCTGACAAACGGTGACTGCAGCTCAAAGAACTCAAGGCGGATGGCGATTTTTTCACTTTTGACTCTTTTACGACCGACGACGCTTTCATTTTAGGCAACCTCCTCTACGCTCGCTTGCTCAACCACGCCAGAGAGGGACAGCCCACGCTCATCTCCATTGCCCTCGCCAACTCACAAGTCCTTTACCAGACCGTGACGGGTCCCGGTACCGTCCCCGACAATGCGCGTTGGGTAGAACGAAAGAGAAATGCCGTGATGCGCTTTGGGTCTAGCTCGTGGTACCTGCACTGTCGTTTCGACGGAGATGAGGCCAAGTTTGCGTCGAAACTGTCGCTTAGTGATGCGCAAAAGGGCGATTATGCGATTCATGGTGGCGCGGTGCCGATTCGTGTTTCGGGCGTCGAGGGAATAGTGGCGACGGTGATTGTGAGCGGGTTGAAGCAGCAAGAGGACCACGGCGTGATTGTGGATGTGATTAAAGCCAACTGGAAATAGAGAAGGCATAGAATAATTGCGGGAAGATTGGTTTATACCTAATCTCTACAAACTCATCTTTGCCCTGCATCACTGAAACACTCTAAGTCCGCCAAGATTCGCGTTGATGAACGGCATCCGCCCATGCAAGTCGCAAGCCGAACGCCGCCTCCTGCCCAAAACGGACGACAGCAGCTGACTGACTGGGATTGGCAAGCTGACAAATCTGCAGTTATGCTCCTAAGCGAGCGCGGCACGTGGGAAAGAATGCACCTAAGCAGGAGTTATGAGGCTAGTGGTTATCTGATCTGCCCATGTTCCCGTACCCAAGCTCGTCGGCCCTGGACGCACGCGAAATGCAAGAGTGGTACCATGTTCCCATCTCCTTCAGCCAGCTTCACCCATCCGACAAACGATGAATCCGACCAAGTGGCGGATCTCAAAGGCCTGCCAAGAATGCCGAGTCAAAAAGATCAAGTGCAATGGCCAGACCCCGTGCGAGAGCTGTCGCTTTCGCGGCCTCAATTGCGTCTACCGCGAAAAGGCCCGCAATCGGATGCGCAAGAGCAAGCCTCGCGTGGCCGCTTATGAGACCATCATGTCGCAGGAGCCGCGAGAATCGACGTCCATCGACCCCTCAGAAGCCGAATCTCCAGCTGCGCCGACGCCAAACCCCGACCCGGCTGACTCTATTGCCCAGCCGTGCTCTAATGTTGGGAGCGAACGGAGCATCAACAATACCAGCGTCGCCGCAACTCACCGCGCGTCACCGGGATGTCTTCTCCAGCTGTATTACGGCCCTTCTTCGAATTTCGCACTTCTCAACTCCATTTACCACCAAATCGAAGGCACGCGACCCAAGTCACCGCCTCGCGAAGGCGTCGAGGAGGTCGGCCCCGGACTGGATCTCTTTAGCCATAGACAATTGTTCTTTGGCGACTTGGCCGACAACCGACGGCCGCCTTCATTGTCCGAGGACTACTCTGCCATGCTATTGGATCCCGTAACCGCGAAACGTTTGCTGGAGAGATATCTCTTGACATACTGGCACGGGCTTCCGGTTTTCGACAAGGACACGTATCGACGTCGCCTGGATAGCTTGTTCAAGCCACCTGGAATCTTCGACTTTGACGCGTCAGAAACCATCATCATCATGCTGGCCATGGCTTTGGGAGCTTCAATGCTGGGAGAGGAGGCTATTGCTGAGTTTCTGTTTCACAAGATCAAGCAGGGAGCTGCCAAGTTGGACGAGGTTGTCAACATGCAAGTCGTTCAGATTCACCTCATGATGATAAGTATCAAGCCCCAGTAGACTAAGCATTTACTGACATATCCCACGGTCATTTCCAATCCGAAAGAGCGAGGCCAAACTCTTCTTTTCTTCACATCGGAAGCGCAGTGAGAAAAGCTGTTGCTGCCGGCTTGCACAAAGGCGTCTGCGTGCGTCAGGGGCACACGGAAGAGGACGTCGAGCACAGGAGAGTCCTCTTTTGGAGTTTGTATTTTTGGGAGACGTATGTACCGCCATCTTTCAGTCTTGAAGCTTTGCTAATGTCTATAGCTGGAACTGCTTCGTTGTTGGCCGCCCAAGCTCCATTCCCGATCCGGGTTCAAGCATCCCGGTTCCCAGTCACCAAAAACTACTCGTGTCGCTAGTGACATTGTCTCGCACAATGTCCAAGTGCGTCAAGCTCATCTACAGCCCGCGTCACGATTCTCTTTTGCCAGTCTGGAATGCGGCGATTGAGATCCGTCGCGAGTTACACCGCTTTGCAGAAAAACAGTCCAAAGATATGAAGTTCGGACTTGTCGGAGATGCAAGTACGGGGGAGCTCGGAGTCTGTCAGGCCATGGTATCTACCAGTAAGTGACTTCTACGTCATATCGACTGCATGGGACTAAAAATGGCCAGTGTATCATCACACCTTATTATTGACTTTTAGACCGTTTCTTATTTTACGAGCAAAATTGAAGCACGACAGCGCGTCTCCGGGCGAGAATGGTCCGGACGGCAACCACACTCCTCCACCGTGGCTCGACACGGCATGCGAGTACTGTTTGGAGGCGGCGAGGAATTCGATTGGCTTCCTGACTGGGTCTTGCGCCACGAATACCTTGTGCCATGTAAGTCAGATGAGGCGATTTCGCCCCCTTTCCGGATTAGTCGATCTGACCGGCACAGGACATCAAGTATCACGGATTCTTCATCGAGGGCGCATGCTACGCGCTGGCGTTTGACATGCTGCAAGAGAAGAAGTCTGCTCACCGCAATCTGCCCTGGATTCACTCGGGGCTGAGGTGCCTCCGCTCGATGATTACTAGGAGCAGAGGCAACACGGGACAGTTGCCCACGACGACAGCGGCCATTGAAAGAATGGTGCGGTCCGTATTTCCCGACCTGGACCTCCAAGACGCGGTGGAGCCGGAAGCCCGGGAATCGCAACCCCAACAGAGCATTCACGGAGCAATACCGGGCCCATCTTCGATGACCCCGGCTAGCGGGATCGCCCAGTCACCGGCTTTCGCATTCACGTACCCCTCGATGCCCTTTGGGTTCGATGTGACGGGGATGAACGGCACTTCTCCCTCTTCGGGCATGCGCTCAGACGATCAGATCGACTTTACTGCCGCGGATGTCGGCTGGGACATCGACTTTGGGACCATGGACATGGAGGCCTTCTTGTCTCTCGACGCAAGCCAGCCGTTCAACTTCTCGACCTAGCTCATGCAGGCAAAGAGAGAAGGATGGGTCTCGTCTTGCCCAAGGAAATGTCGGGGTGGATCCTGACTCGACGTCGACGCGAATGTTTCGGGGGCAAGGGAGGCTCTCTGCTCTATCAGCCTTAATAATATGACGTTGAGGCTCCGCATTCAGGATTTGTCAGGGGCTCAATGCTTAATCTCATCAGTTTCTCGGGGGATGATTCGTCGTTGGTGGTCAATCTCGACCTTTGTGGATGGGTCGCGGCTGGGTGGAAATACGGTTCATAGATTACGGATGTGCGGGTTTACGGATGTATTTCATTGTTCGGAGGTTTGGCCGATTGAGCGTTCTGATATATTATAGATGGAAGAGCATGGGATGAATTGCAATTGAAGAGAATCAAGCTTCTCAACGCAGTCGTTTGTTCATTGTGGTTGCCGAGTTGGAACCAATTCGTTGCGCCGTTTCATACTTGCATCCCTTGACTTACACGAACTGTCATGGCGTCTACACCAACAGACGTCGGAACAGAGGGTGAAGAAGACCGACAGGTTCAAATCCTCGGTCATGGTTCGCAATTCGGTTCTGCGAGCGATACCGACGTCGAGCCTGAGCTGGTGGACGAGGAGAGAGGAAAGGACTTCATCGAGAAGCGTCTAAGTCTCACTTTCAAGGATGTTACCGTGAAAGTGACGGCGCCGGATGAAGCCCTCGCCGAGACTCTTTGGTCCCGAGTCGATCCTCGACAGCTTGGAAGGTTGTTTGGTGGCAGCGACAAGCCCAAGAGAGTAAGTGTTGTCGCTCCTGGAGAGTGAAGTGTACTGACGAGATAGACAATTCTTCATGAAGTCACTGGACAGGTCAACCCGGGCGAGATGGTATGTACATTTCTGAAACGAACTCATGCAGCTGCTGACATGGCAGCTCCTTGTACTTGGTCGGCCGGGATCGGGGTGCACCTCTTTGCTGCGCGTGCTGTCCAATCATCGGGAGGCGTTCCAGGAGATCCAGGGGGAGACGTGGTACGGCAGCATGAACCACGTCGAGACCAAGAAGTTTCGACAGCAGATTGTGTTGAACACGGAGGGTGAGACGACCCCAGCCGAGAAGATGGAATAGTTATTGACCATCTCAGATGACATCCACTTCCCAACCCTCACCGTCAACCAGACCATGAAGTTCGCCCTCCGCAACAAAGTCCCCCGCGACCGCCCCTCGCGCGTGGAAGAGAAAGGCCATTTCGTGCAGGACATGCGCGACCACATCCTCGGCTCGCTGGGCATCAGCCACACGCAAAAGACCTTCGTCGGCAACGAGTTCATCCGCGGCGTCTCGGGCGGCGAGCGCAAGCGCGTGTCCTTGGCCGAAGTCATGGCGTCGCAGAGCCCGATGCAATTCTGGGACCAGCCCACGCGCGGGCTCGACTCCAAGACGGCCCTGGAGTTTGTGCAGACGCTGCGGAGGGGCGCGGATGTTAACGGGAAGTCGGTTGTTTTGACGACGTACCAGGCGGGGAATGGGATTTATGATGCTTTCGACAAGGTGCTCGTGCTGGCTGATGGGCGGGTTATCTATGGCGGATCGCGAGCTGCTGCGAAGGCGTACTTTGAGGACTTGGGTTTCGTGTGTCCGAGGGGCGCCAACGTGGCCGATTTCTTGACGTCGGTCACGGTGCTCACCGAGAGAGAAACCAAGCCCGGCTTCGAGCAGCGCGTGCCCAAGACGCCCGAGGAGTTCGAAGCCGCGTACAAGGCCAGCGACGCGTACCGGCACATGCGCGAGAACATACAGCCGCCCGAGAGCCTCGATCACCAAGTCGACGACTTGAAGATGGCCGTCGACCGGGAGAAGCGCGAGCGCAGATGGCAATTGGGCCCGAGGGGAGTGTACACGGCGGGATTGCGAGAGCAGGTGGTCAACTGCACGCATCGACAGTGGCAGATCATGATGGGCGACCGGCTCTCGCTGTTCGTCAAGGTGGCGTCGGCTATTATCCAGGCGCTCGTCTGCGGGAGCTTGTTCTACGACCTGCCGTCGACCAGCCAGTCCATCTTCCTCCGGCCGGGAGTGCTCTTCTTCCCGGTTCTGTACTTCCTCCTCGAGTCCATGTCGGAGACGACGGCGTCCTTCATGGGGAGGCCGATCCTGGTGCGGCACAAGCGGTTTGGGTTCTATCGCCCGACGGCGTTTTGCATCGCAAATGCCATCACTGATGTGCCCGTTGTGATGCTGCAGGTTACGTGCTTCAGTCTCATCATATACTTTATGAGCGGGCTGCAGATGGATGCGGGGAAGTTTTTCACTTTCTGGATCGTGGTCAACGCGAGCACCATTTGCTTCTGCCAGATGTTTAGGGCTGTGGGCGCCATGTTTAGCCACTTTGGAACGGCGAGCTACATTACGGGGTTGTTGTCGACAATCTTTTTTGTCTATGGAGGTGAGTCAGCCATCTTCAAATGCGAACTCGCTCTGTGAACTCGCTAACGCTGCTAGGCTACCTCATCCCGTTTAGCAAGATGCATCCCTGGTTCCGCTGGATCTTCTACTTGAACCCGGGAGCTTACGCCTTCGAGTCGCTCATGGCAAGCGAGTTTGATGGGCTGGAGTTGCAGTGCGTCTCTCCGCAGTACATTCCCTACGGAAGCGGCTACGACGGCCAGACATCCGACTACCGCGGCTGCACGGTGCTGGGTAGTGACGGTACTGGTGTTATCAGCGGTATCGAGTACGTCCACGAGCAATACAGCTACTCGGTCGGGCACATCTGGCGCGGCTTTGGCGTGCTCGTCGGCTTCTGGATCTTCTTCATCGCCTTGACCTCGCTGGGCTTCGAGATGCGCAACAGTCACGGTGGATCGTCCGTCTTGCTGTTCAAGCGGGGTGCGCCGAGCAAGAAGCCTTTGGACGAAGAGAAGGCGCCTGGACGGGAACCCGAGAGCTCGGCGCAGGTGACGACGCAGACGGCTCGACAGTCGACGTTTGCGTGGCGCGATCTCGACTACTACGTTCAGTATCAGGGGGCCCAGAAGCAGCTTTTGAACAAGGTGTTTGGGTTCGTGCAGCCGGGGAACCTGGTGGCCTTGATGGGCTGCTCTGGAGCTGGAAAGACGACGTAAGTTGGAGTTCGACTCCGTTAAAACGCAGGGACTAACACTGTCAGGCTCCTGGACGTGCTCGCCCAACGAAAGGACGCAGGCGAGATTCACGGCTCTATTCTCATCGACGGACGACCGCAGGGCATTTCATTTCAGAGGACCACGGGATACTGCGAGCAGATGGATGTGCACGAAGCGACGGCAACGGTCCGCGAGGCGCTCGTCTTCTCGGCTCTGCTTCGACAGCCGCGGGAGACGCCCCGGGAGGAGAAGATTGCTTACGTTGACCACATCATTCACCTCTTGGAGCTCGACGACATTTGTGACGCAATTATTGGAAGTGAGTAAACCCCTTAAAGAACTCTGAGGGATAAAACTGACAAAGAAGACCCGGGAGCTGGTCTCAGCATCGAACAGCGGAAGCGCGTGACGCTAGGTGTCGAATTGGTCGCGAAGCCGAGTCTTCTCTTCCTCGACGAGCCGACTTCGGGCTTGGACGGACAATCGGCCTACAACATTGTGCGATTCATGCGCAGGCTCGTCGACGGCGGCCAGGCCGTCTTGTGCACCATTCATCAGCCTTCTGCCGTTCTGTTTGACGCCTTTGACTCGCTTGTGCTGCTGGCCAAGGGCGGCAAGATGGCCTACTTTGGAGAGAGTGAGTGTTTTTTGATACCTGACTGAACAGGAGCTGACGTAGCCCCAGCCGGACAATACTCCAAGACGGTGCTGGATTACTTTGAGAGGAACGGCGCTCCTTGTCCCGAGGGTGCGAACCCGGCCGAGCACATTGTCGAGGTCATTCAGGGGAATACCGACGTTCCGATTGACTGGGTCGACGTGTGGAATCGATCTGCTGAGCGTTCAGTCGCCCTCGAGACACTGGAAAAGCTCAACTCGGAGGCCCTGGCGCGAACCGCGGGGGTTGAAGAGGACACGGCGAGCTTCGCGACGTCCAAGTGGTTCCAGTGGCGGATGGTGCTGGAGAGGCAGATGGTGCAACTCTGGCGATCTCCGGTTAGTTCCAACTCGGCATTCATTAAAGCTCATGTCTGATCTAACACTCGGTAGGACTACGTGTGGAACAAGATCAACCTGCACATCTTTGCGGCGCTGTTCAGCGGCTTCACCTTTTGGATGATTGGCGACGGCACCTTTGACCTCCAGCTGCGCCTGTTTGCCATTTTCAACTTCATCTTTGTGGCTCCCGGGTGCATTAACCAGATGCAGCCGTACTTTTTGCATAACCGCGATTTGTTTGAGACGAGAGAGAAGAAGGTGCGTCTACTACACCAGTATGCAAAAACTTGGAGGCTTGATGCTGACTACCTTTTAGTCGAAAACATACCATTGGGTCGCCTTCATCGGCGCGCAGACGGTCAGCGAGATTCCGTACCTGATTGTCTGCGCGACTCTCTACTTTGGCTGCTGGTATTTCACGGCGGGATTCCCCGTCGAGGCTCGCATCTCGGGACACATTTACCTGCAAATGATTTGTACGTATACTCACCCTGCCATACATCATCTATCTACTCACAAACCCAGTCTACGAATTCCTCTACACGTCCATCGGCCAAGCCATCGCCGCCTACGCCCCCAACGAATACTTCGCCGCCATCATGAACCCCCTCCTCATCGGCGCCGGCATGATTTCCTTTTGCGGCGTCGTCATGCCCTACGCCTCCATGCAGCCCTTTTGGAAGTTCTGGCTGTACTACCTCGATCCCTTCAACTACCTGTTCGGCGGGCTCCTGGGCCCCGTCATCTGGGACGTCGACGTCGAGTGCAAGCCCAGCGAGCTGACTAGTTTCGGTGTGCCTGACGGGCAGACGTGCGGGGAGTACATGAGGGAGTTTTTGACGAGTAATGCGGGTTACGTGGTGGATGGGAATGCGACGGGGAGGTGTGAGTATTGTCCGTATGAGACGGGGGCGGATTATGCGAGGACGTTTAATCTGCAGGAGGAGTATTACGGATGGCGAGATGTGAGTTTTTGAAGTTTCTGTTTGAGGATGACTGCTAACGAAGGGGTTTAGACTGGTATTACGGCGCTGTTTTGTATTTCGTCGTATGCTCTGGTGTTTTTGATGATGAAGTTGAGGAGTAAGAAGACGAAGAGCGCGAGACAGGATTAGGTGACGGGAAGAGGGGGGACAGGACAGGACATGCACGAATTTGACAGCATGGTGAATGAAATAGAAGGGTTTATAAACAGAAAAGGGAAAGACGATTGGCGATTAGAGAAACATGGTCTTGATTAGAAATTATAGATGGGCAATTCAATACGAAAAGTTTGTGCTTCATTTCAGTACGTGGGATCCTCACACACAACCCCGACAGTAGGTGGCCGATTTTGGGCCCCTCAACTACCTCTCTTGGTTGTATTATTTCGGCGGAGGGATCAAATCAAATAGATATGTCAAGCCCCAAGACTTGGTTTGAAAGCCATCATACTTGATTGAATCTGATTTGTCTTGTGCTACTGGCACGGTATACCCCCAGTTCGTCATTCTTCCTTATTGACGTATAAGTCATCATTCTTCACTTGACCCGCCTCCCCAGCCTCGTTTATAAACCAGAAAGAATTGGGAACGGAATGTATCGTGTTTGAGTCCAGATATTCAGTGTCGCGCGGTGTCCATATATGTGTACATGCTGGAACCCAGCTGACTCTCTCCTTCAAGTCCCCTGCTGCTCATATTCCAGCCGATGAAGCGCCAAATGAGCGAGTCAAGTATCGCGCAGCTCATTTCATAATAGACCCTCTAAGCTCTCGACGGGCTAGAGACGTGAGATTGGCGCAATTATTGGCGTAGGTCTGGTAGGATTAGCGATTTCTTGTTGCCGGCGTCATCTCCATGATCGGCAACATCTGGCGAGGCTTCAGTAACGACGTGATACCCTCGGGGGCTACATGAACCGCATGATTGACGCCTCCCGGGAAACAGATCGCGGGGTACTGGCCCAAAGAGGGTACGATTAAATTGCTACGATGTCAAGTACGTAATAGAAACACCGGGATTGTCTGCACAAAGATGGGGACGCGGGGATGGGTCTGGGGAAGCTGGGATGGGAATGGGAGGAGTTGGTGGACATAGCTGATGGATCCGAAGATGCGGTGATCAATGCGGCACGGTGTTGAGACTCGAGACGGGGAAGTGGGCTTTGTGGCGAGAGATGCTGTGTTGTGCACATGAAGAGGTTGTGATGAGCTCAGAGCAAAGAGTTCTGGAGTTCGTTGCGGCGGAACCACTGAAGAGGGGAGTGAGAGGTTCGTATTATCAGCCTGCATGGCGCTCATGGACAATGATGTTATCAGAGAGAAGTATATTGATCATAATGGTACAGTCACTTACTGTGACTCTGCGAGTTGATGCATCGGTATCGTTTACCGATGCAACAGCGGGTGGGCATCCGATCTCGAGATCGGGCCAGCTTCCTTCTCAACGGGAAGCGATTTCCGATGCCGTTTATTGCACAACATGTAAATGGGCAAGGCAGCAAAAGCCATCACACACTCATCACCTCAGCGTACTGACAAATGAACAGTTCCCGATACCTATTAGTCACCCCGCGTCTGGATCCAGTCTCCCGGTATCGACAAATCTGCCTCGGGTTCCGGCCCGGCGACGACTCGACGAACCCGAAACATGGGTATAAGTAAATCGAGACTGCCAAACCTACATATCACTTGCATTTTGCTATCTAAAACATTAAAAAATTAGCCCGTATCGGCTTCATTCCTCGTCGCTTCAGCTAATCGTTTGTTCGCCGACTCAGGCTCTCAGCCAAACCCCTTTCGCCGACTCATCTAACCCGTTCGCCGACTCAACTATCAGCTATCAGCTATCCTATCCTATCCGTCTTACCAGATTGACCTCAGCTTACACTACCCCCGTCGCCTGAGCTAACCCTTCACCCCCCCAGCCTAACAAACCGTCCACCCAACACAATGGTCAACCAAGTCCCCCCCGAGACCTTCCACGTGCCACCCACGGCGCACTCGCCCAACTCGGACAAGCCCGTCATCGTGTACCGGGACGCCCTGGTCGACAGGACCCTCGAGGGGGCCCTGGACGCCATGCACACGACGGAATGGGTCAAGGGCGGACACTGGAAGATCGCCCGGGAGACCCTCGCCGCGACGCCGCACTTTCACGCTGTCACGCACGAGTGCTACGCGGTTCTGAGGGGTAGTGGCACGTATTTGTTAGGGAAGTCACCGCTGGATCCCCCCGTGGATGGACAGGGTGACCCGGTCGGCGTGGCGTTTACTGCTCGTGCTGGAGACGTGTTTACTTTTCCGGTAGGATATGCTCTGACTGCCAGGGGACTGGAGTTTGGGAAAGTGAGAGCTGACGAGTGTTGACGCGAACAGGCGGGAGTCACGCACTACGTCACAGACACGGAGGGCGACTACGAAATCGTTGGATTCTACTCGCTGGTAAGTGGAGGTCGATGCGGCTCAAGGGTCCCCCCCCAGGATCGAAGAGGCGTTTGATGGCTTGGAGGCGTTCGCGGTAGCCTTCCCAAGAGGCGGCTGAGCTAACGCACTCTCGACGGTCTAGACTGGGAAAAACTCCCGCGAGGAACCGTTCGACATGAACCTGGCCCTCGGAACCGAAGAGGAGACGAGCCAGATGGGCGACCGCATCGAGAAGCTGGCGACGCCCGTCCACGACCCTATCTACGGGAAAGAGGGGCCCATGCCTAGGATCTGGAAGAAGGAGTAGGCGAGTTATCTTTCGGCGGGTTCTGTGGTCCCAGATAGGGATTCCAGATAACTACCTGGGTAGGTATCCGTATACTCCAGAAGTTTAGATAGGGCCTCGAAGATACGAGGTTTGCAATGCCCTGGGGGGTTGCGGCTCACGGGCCAGGGAAATGATAGCGATAGCGGTGCGCAAAGTAGTAATAACACGGAGTGGCCTCACCTCTTGCTTGCCATGACTCGATGCGCTCGAGATTACTGGTCATCGGGCCAAGTGCCGTCTCCACCGGTGGTATAGATACCAAGCCGGATAGGACCCGCCCGTTGCAACTCGAGCTCAAACGGAGAGGCGGGTTGACTCGAGCGTTTGCTTTCCTCTTTTCGTTTCGCCCCAGCAAACATGCTTTTGCGGAGGCGGAGCTTTTGGCTCTGGCAGGTGAAGGCTTGTTCTGTCACCGAGGCTAGAACGGGGAGTCCGTACTACTTGATTCAGATTGTACGGAGTATAAAGGGTCCTTGAGATCGCCGTCATGACTCCTGATTGTTTCGTTACTCTTGCTCATCGGACTAGACTTGCAGCCATGGAGAAGACTGATTCTTACGAGAAAAAGGAGGCGGCGACGCCTGAGTTGCATCCTGCTGAGAGTGTTGTCGAGGAGAACTCGAGGGAGATTGACGACTCGAGGAACGGACAGTTTCACCGATCATTCACGACGCGTCAAGTCCATGTGAGTCCAGTCCCACGCCATATAACGGACCCACGAAGCGTCATGAAGCATCACGAACCCCAACCAACTCCCATAGATCATCTCCCTCGGCTCAAACATCGGCAGCGGCGTCTTCATCGGCACGGGAAAGGCCCTCGCCAACGGCGGCCCGGGAAGCATGGTCATCGCCTACTCCCTCGTCTGCAGCTGCGTGTGGGCGGTCCTGCAGACCCTCTCCGAGATGACCATTGCCTTTCCCACGTCGGGAAACTACATCGACTACGCCGACCGCTGGGTCGATCCGGCCCTGGCCTTTGGCGCCGGGTTTGCCGAGTGGCTGGGCTGGACGTCCATTGTGGCGGCCGAAGCTGCGTTTTTTAATATCCTCGTGGGATTCTGGGATACCGATGGGAATATGCCCTTGGCGGCTACCAGTTTGTGCCCTTGACATGTCACTTGGAGATATTCAAAGCTGACCCTCCTAGTGACCATCTTCCTCGTCGTCACCCTCATCATCTTCCTCCTGCCAAACACCGTCTTCGCCTGGTTCGAATACGTCACCTCCATCATCAAAATCCTCCTCTTCCTGGGCATCATCCTGCTCTCCCTGTGCATCACCCTCGGCGCCGGAAAGGGGGGCGTCCACGACGGTTCCAACTGGACCGACCTCCCAGCCTTCAAGAACGGCTTCTCTGTACGCACCACTCCTCCCCCCCTTTTCATGATACAATAGACTAATAAACACAGGGCTTCGCAAACTGCATGCTCCTCGCAACCTGGGCCGTAGGCGACCAAGTCTTCATCGGCGTCCTCGGCGGCGAATCCCAGTCCCCGCGCTTCAGTCTCGGCCACGCGACAAAGCTGGTCCCGTTCCGCGTGTGCTTCGTGTACCTCCTGAGCATCGTCTTCATCACCATCCTTGTGCCGTCCGACGACTCGCGCCTGCTGGGAGGGAGCGGCGCCGCGGCTTCCCCGTTTGTCATTGCCGTGCAGGACGCCGGGATTCCCGTCATTTCCCACATTTTCAACAGCGGCATGATTGTGGGAATCCTGGCCATCTCGGCTGAGTCGGTGTACCTGGCGTCGCGTATTCTAAGGACCATGGCGCATCAGAGGTTGGTTCCCGAGTATCTCGCCGCGGTCGATTCCAAGGGCCGACCGCGGTGGGCGTTGGCTATTACGGCTGTTGTCGCGACTGCACTTACCTACGCGAACCTGAGTGGTAAGTCACCATGAACCAAGTTGGATATCCGAGGTGTTAACCCCTAATAGCCGGCGGCATCGTCGCCCTCAACTGGCTCGTCTCCATCACCAGCTCGTGCTTCTTCCTCAACTGGTTCATCATCGCCTTCACCTCGTGGCGCTTCCACCAAGCCCTCGCCGCCCAAAACGACTCCCTCTTCTCCCAGACCTACGCCTGGAAGTCGTCCAAGTGGCCCCTGGCCCCCGTCTGGCTGACGGCCGTCTCCGCCGTCATCTTCGCCTCCTGCTGGGCCGCCGGCCTCAAGCCCATCGGCTCTTCCGAGCTGTCGGCCGAGAACTTCTTCGAGTACATGCTGGGCTTCTTCATCATCGCCGGCTTCACCCTGGGGTACAAGCTCATCTACCGGACGCCCTGGCGCGATCCCAAGACGGCGGATCTCCACACGGGTAGGAGGCCGCTTGGGGAGGAGGAGATTTTGCAGCTGGATCGGTATTACGCTCAGCCTCCGTGGAGGAGGTTCATGACGTATGTCCAGTTGTGGTAGGGCAGGGGGGGGG
>JAMQMW010002236.1:21059-58711 GCA_024115155.1 Thelonectria blattea
ACAGCAAGTTGGCATGCTGGACCGTGAGTCTCGCAGCCACTTGCTCCGTCACTGTTTCGAAGCCGTCTTCGGCGTATCAAGGGCGAGAGCTGGCAGCCAAACAACGGGATGGATGCCTGAAAAAACCCCTCCAGATGTGGCTAGCGCTGACTCCGGGCTGACAGCGCAGTTTTGTGATCGACAAGAAAGTGCCTTTTGACACTTACCAAGTTCCCGCACCCCTTCAGGACCTCTAGCCCACAGCCACATTAAGCTTACTTTGGGTCCGTACAATAGATCTGGGACGACCAAGAGGAGAGAGGTTTTGGCCTCGCCAAAAAGAAGGAGCACGAAGTGTCGGCTAGAAGACCTCGATAGACGGTTAACACTGGGACCTGGAGATATGATGGAACACTCGGAAAGAAAGAGTAGATTGATGTTTGACAGGTTCAAGTTCGAATGGGCCCAACTGCCCCGTTAAATCCACGCCCAGCAGCTCCTTCCTTCAGACCTCCTTCCAGCGCCTGGGGATGACGTGTTGGGTTGTGATATTTTTGTCACGACGCTTTCCTAAAAAAAAAAAAAAAAAAAGGAAAAAAAAAAAAAGTCTTGTCCCCTGGCTGATCAGGGGGTGTGCCGCCGATCAGAACTCGGCTTCCATCTGAGGAGACGGGCAAATGTGTTGTTGCGTTGAGATCCGGATTGAATAAGGTAACATGAAGCATTCATGATCAATATTAATTCTAGCCCATCATCATTCTGGATCCCACCTACACAGTCACCCCTTTCCCATTCAGAAGCCCATCCCCATTCCCCTCGTGCTCATGCAGAAACTCGGTCCCGTTCAAATACCACGTCAAATCCTCCACCTTGGGCGCCCTCTCCCTATCCGCCAAACTCGACCCGTCCCCAAACCACGCAAAGTCATCGCCATCACCCCCAAACGTCTCCATCTCAAAGTCATCCCAGCGAACCGACTCCAGCGCGTGAATAGCATGCACGCTGCTCCCCGGCCACAACGCCGTGACCCTCGCCCCCTGCCTCTCCTCGGCCGTGGCTCCCGCCGGAGCCGCCTTGTACCAGCTCACGCAGTCGGCCGTGTACACCGTCTTCTTGAAGTACTCTTCGCAAAAGGCAGTAAAGTTGTCGACCTGCTTGCGCTTCGGCTCGATGGTGCGCGCGTTGCCGTGGGCTAGGCGGTGTAGGATTTGCGCCATGTAGCGGTGGGTGTATTCCACGGTGATGAGGAGGCTGCCGGCGCCTTGGAAGGCGTTGGGGCCGAGGGATTGGAAGAAGTTGGGGAAGTTGTCGGTGCAGAGGCCGAGGTAAGTTCGGGGTCGGGTTGAGTACTTGTCACGGAGGTTGATGCCGTCACGGCCGAAGATGGGGAATCCGTGGGCTGGGTTGGTCTCGAAGCCCGTCGCGCAGATGATTGCGTCGACGGGTCGGGTTGTGCCGTCGACAGTGGTGATGCCCTCTGGAGACACGGACGAGATGCCCTCGGAGATGACCTTCACGTTGGCCGCGGTGAGAGCCTCGAGATATCCCGGGCCAGGGGTAAGTCGCTTGCACAGCGGAGGAAAGTCCGGCAGCAACTGGTCCACCAGCTCCGGTTTGGGACTCAGCCGTCGAGCCATATTCTTGACGTACTCGGCGCGCGCGCTGGCATGTCGGGGACTATCTCTCATGGTAATCTCCCATATGGTCTGCAGGCCTACCTCGAGAGACTTGCGATACGCGAGGTATGCATCCGGGTTCTCGCGCCAGAACTTCTTTTCTTCTTCCGTGTAGTCAAAGTTGTCGTCGGAAGTCCTTTGCTTGAGCGCGGCTTCGTTGATTTGGTTGCTGATCCAGGTTTTGCCGCGGATGTAGTGGTCCATCGACTTGACTTTGGAGACGAGGGCGGGCACGACTTGGATGCCGCTGCTGCCGGCGCCGATTACGGCTACGGTTTTGTTCTGGGGGGTTAGTACGTGTGAATGATTGTTGGCGGGAGGCTTACTGTGAGGTCGACTCGCTCGTCCCAGTTGGCGGTATGGAGTAGGTCGCCCTTGAACGAGTGAAGGCCTTTAATGGCGGGCCACTTCCACTCGTTCAGCAGCCCGGTGCCTGTAATGAGCACGTCCGCCTCGTCTTCCACGACGGCAGGAGGGCTGACGTCTAGTCGTTGGAGCTTCACGGTCCATTTCGCCCGGACGTCGTCCCAGCGGGCCTCGACGCACTTGTGGTTGAGGCGGACGTGTTTCCGGACATCATGCTTGTTGGCCACTCTGTTCCAGTACTCCCAAATCTCAGGGGCGCCGGCATAGAACTGAGTCCAGTCGGTCCACGACTCGGTGCTTAACTGGTAGACGTGAGAAGGGACATCTGTGGGGTTAGTAAGTACTGAGGCTCCGGGTGTAAGTGGCAACCGGGGACGAACCGCATGCACAACCTGGATATCTATTAACAGATTAGAAGGCCTTTCATGAAAACAATGTGACATGACGTAAACTATACCTATTCTCATACCAAGTCCCCCCAATTTCAGGGTTCTTCTCATAAATGACCAGCTCCACCGAGGGGACCGTCTTCCGGAACTGGATGGCCCCGACGATGCCCGAGACCCCGGCGCCGATGTAGATGACTTTGAGGGGCCGTGCGGCGTCTATGGGACGGTCTGACATTATCTTTGGTCTTGTTGGAAGAGATGGCGTGTTGAGTGTCTTCATGGTCATGGTTACGAGTCGAATTTCACTTGTGAGGAGGTATCAGGAGACGTGACACGCTTCAACACCCTTCTTTGAGATCTATACCGTCCATTTACTACGAGGTCCCCTAGCGCCGCATTCCTATCAGATCGGACTCGACAACCGACCACATCCTATCGAGCACCACGTGACCGGATAGCGCAGCCTGCGTTATCGTTGTGATCGGAAGCCATTCCGGGCGTCTTCCCAAAGTCAATTCCATGTGTCCCCTGGGTTGAAGCATCCGACATCTCGAACAGGAACACATGACCATGATAGCCCAACGATATGACCGGATGGTCCGGATCCTTGGGCCGTTGCCGCGGAGAGGGGAAAGAGCAGGCGATCCATATCAATTTTAATGCAGCGACGCTTATTTGGGCAAAGGCTCATTGGCGTGTCCGTCGCGGATACCTTCCAGAAGGATGGGAGTTGGGACCAGGATCTCCCCCCGCGTTCTGGATTGTGACCAGCTCATCCCTGATAATTATTACCGGGTCCCAGTCGTTCATGTGCTTCGGACTTTGCGGTAAGGATCCGGGGGTATGTATCTATGGCTCTCACAAGTGGCCCCCACGGTTCCCGGTTCCCCGAGGTTCAAGCAATGGTTTGGCAGGCTCATTGACAATCGACCAACCCCCTCGACTTATCTCTCAAAGCACCTGGCAGTGGAGTGGCCATCCGCCCCCCGCCCCTCGATAACCGTAGGTAGGTAGTTTGCTCTCGATAACCTAGTTTCGGCCCCAAATCCGGGGTCAATCGCAGCGTTTCCGTAGTCTATACATGGCTGCTCGCCTCAACCCCGCTCGAGACGTTGTTCAGGATCCCTTCCGATACATTATGGAACAACGAGCGGAACGAAGAGGCGACATGGAACACATTGAGAGCACCAGCACCAGCAGCACATCTCGGAAGCGCGTCTCAAACGCCTGCCAGCGCTGCCGCAAGCAAAAGATCAAGTGCTCGGGAACCAAGCCGTGCCGGATATGTCGTCTGCGGGGGCAAGACTGCCAATTTGGGTCGGATGACAAGAAGGTGGTGGTTTCCGAGAGGTAAGCACCGGATATCAAGTCTTTCCCTCCATCAGCTGCTGAAAGAGATGCAGCGTCCTCTCTTCCCTGAGGAGGAGAGTGGCCGAACTGGAGACCCAGCAACGCCAGCAACGCTCCCCGCCGTCCTCGGAGCCGGTGCAACCGGAACTGGCGGCCGGCGTCGGATCTCCGCGGGGCCCGCAGGATCCGGGACTAGGAGCCACTCCCGGCTCCGATGAGGTCGGCCGGGACCCCGCGCGGAGGCCGTACGCAACGCCGAGGGAGTCCGAGACCGAGCACGACACGACACCCACTCCCACAGTGCAGTTGGTGTCCTCGCCGGGCCCCGAACTTCCCGCCGACGACTCCGAACCCTCCGTGGAAAACCCGCTGGTCCCCGAGCGAGCCGCCTACCACTCCGACGGCGCCGGCCGACTACGCTACATGGGCCACTCGTCTACCTGGTCCTTCAGCAGACAAGTCATCCAGCTCGTCTACTCCCGCCTCCACGCGAGCAGTTCCCCAACGACCTTTAGCGGTCTCGACGGCGACACCTACCAGGTCTCCTCCCCCGATAGCCCATCCGCCGCCGAGCCGTGGAGCTTCGCCGGCTTACCGTCGCTAGACTTGTCCCTGTTCTACCTCCAGACGGTCAAGTTTCGTACTTGCCCCCTATTCCACTTGTACGATGAAGTCGAGTTCACGCACCGCCTACACGGCTTCTACCAGACACCTAGGACATATGCGCAGGCGAATCGGATATGGTACGCGCATTACCTCGTGTTGATGGCGTTTGGGAAAACCCTTGCTTCGTCGAATATCCCCGAGAGCGGACCCGCGGGCGCGGACATGTTTGCTCGGGCTGTGCAGATCTTGCCGGATATGACGCGGTTGTGTCGCGATTCGGTCGAGGCGACGGAGGTGTTTTGTTGTATTGCGCTGTATTTGCAGTCGATTGACCATCGAAGCGCGGCTTACGTTTATGTAAGACTCGGAATTCAGTACATAGAAGTGAAGTTGCTGACAGGACAGGTCGGACAAGCTGTGAGAATGGCTCATAACCATGGCCTGCATCACATCTCGCAGCCAGACGACTTTGACTCGCACGACTTGATGCACCGAAGTCGCTGTATTTGGTGGACCGTGTACACTCTTGACAGACGCTTCTCGTCCTCCATGGGCGTGCCCAACTCGGTTCGCGATGAGGAAATGACGAGTACGTTTCCGACGATGCAGGACGATGTCATGTCGACGGCCATCAAGATCCACGTCAACATTGGTCGGCTCCTCGGACATGTTGCTTGCAGTAAGTTGATGTCGCACGTATCTAGTTGAGATACTGATAGCCTTGAAGCAGTATATAGTTCCCGCAACGACCTCAAAAAGAAATTTGTCCCGACGGCCCGCGTCGTCTTGACGAGTATCAACCAGCTCGCACAGGAGCTTTCTGTCTTTTCGGATCGGTGCTTTGGGGAGATTTCGCGGCTGTCGTCGCACCTCAATCTTGCATATCATCAGGTGCCAAACCAAAAGTACCCATGTTCAAGTCGAAATACTGACCACTGTCAAGTGCATCATCCTCACCAGCAGACCCGTTCTCTTCCACCTCCTCAAACAACACCTGCAAAGCCCCGAAATCTCAAACTCTTTTCTATTGTCGCCCTCTATTAAAGGTCTAGTTCGAGTGTGTCTCGACTCGGCGGTGCAAGTGTCGGCCATCTTAACGCAGCTGAAGCAATACGACCTGCTAGGTGAGTGCATCACCAGATCCATCCCTCAGGGGCTGACTATACAGACATATTCCTCCCCTTCGACCTCGAAAGCGCCTTCTCCGCCTCCTTCGTCCTCATAATGGCATCCAGCATCAACGCCCGCCTCTTCCCCCACCGCGACTCCCTCTCAAACCTCCTCGACGTCTTCGACTACATCGCCTCCAAAGGGAACTCCCTGGCCAAGACGCGCAAAATCGAAGTCCAAGAACTCATCCAGGCCCTGGGTAGCCTCAACCCGGAAAACAGAGAAGCCACTTCACAGACTCTCGGCCCGCAGCCAATGGTGCTCGATAACCTGCCCAGCCTCGACGACTTGTCGTTCAACGAGTGGAACGGGGTAACCGGGCTGTCGGCGTCGCAGATTATCGACCTAGCAGAGGATCTCAACGTTGGTTTATTTGAGGATCTGTGGACTGTCTCCTAGTCACTACCCAATCTACATCTACACGCACTCCCAACTATCCGCGTCGTCGGCATCCCCAGAGCCCTTGTACTTGTTCCGCAGGGGATACTTGCAATGCTTCCTCTTGAAAGCAACCTCCGTCTTCCCCGCATCGACATACGCCGTACCCAGCACATACTCCGGCGCAACCCCCTCCTCCACCCACTGCACCATAGCCGCCAGCACATTCCCTTCAGGTTCGTCCCCCGCGTAGCCCGACTGCCTGTTCCCGATATTATACGCCCCCGACCCCCCCGAGCAGTGCCCCATGCCCGAGATGCGGAAGTAGCGGTAAAACTCGTCCAGCTCATCAGACCGCAGATCCATCCCCCGCGAAACGTGGTCGTAGTACCGCGCCGAGTTGTCGCTCGTGATGACCGGGTCCTGCAACCCGTGGTAGTGCAAGATCTTTGCGCCGCGGTCGCGCACGCCCGACAGATCGGCCTCCCACGTGCTGATGCCGAACGTGTCGACCTTCTTCGCGGCTTCGATGTCCTTGAGCGTCAGGTTGGGTCCCCAGGAGGGATCCTCGTAGATGACGTAGCGCCACCAGTCGAGGCTGTACTGGAAGGGCACGCCGGACAAGAAAAAAGCCGTCGAGTTACCGCCCGGTTGCATGCGCGGGTAGAGGAGGGTGCCCGTGGCGTCGTATAGAGGCGAATACACCTTTCGCACCGTTTCCGCCTGCGTCCCCGTAAGACAGTTGGTCGTCTTGCCTTGTCCGCAGATCAACCTCTCGGGGCGGTACTGGCACAGATTGGGGTCTTCGATGATGCCGTCCAAGTAGCCGTCGAGACCGTCACACTCCTCGATTATGTCGTTGATGACGAGATCCCACTGCGCGCTGGTGAGGAACGTGTCGGAACCAGGCTCGCCAGTCATCCCGTAGAAGCTGCCCGACCAGGCCTGCAGGTTATTAAAGTCAAACGCCGGCGCGCCCGCAACAATCCCGTCAAAGTCGTCGGGAAAGTCCTGCGCCTCCTTGAACCCCTGGCGACCGCCCGTCGAACACCCCAGGTAATACGACTTGGTGTGCTTCTTGCCGTAAAACGCCTTACTAATCTTCTTCCCCAACACAACCCCCGTGTGCAGAGCGCGCCACGCAAAGTCCTTCTGCACCTCCCGATTCTTATAAAACGGCACGCCGGTATTCCCGTCATGCCCGTTATTCGTCCCCACGACGGCGAAGCCACTGGCCGCCGCGTACGCCATGTCCGAGTACGAAATGCACCCGCCCAACCCGCCGTTGCCGACGCTCAGGAACCGACCCGTCCAGTTGAGCGGCAGCCACGTCTCGAGGGTGATGCCGCTTTTGTCCGAGGTTGCGCTGACGAGACGGATGCGACAAAAGTCAAAGTCCACTTCGGAGTTGAAGGCATCGCAGGTTGAGTGCGTGGAGGGCGCGGTGGCGTTTGTGCCAGCGGGGATGTACTGGGTGAGGTTGACTTTGGTGTTGTCGAGTTGGTGGTTGAGCGTCCTTGCAATGGCAGAGCACTTCTTGGCAAAGGATTGGGTGCCTTCTGCCAAGGGCGTGAGGGCCTGCAGGGCGAGCAACGAGGCATGAAGGAACTTCATGATGGAAATTGATGGGCAGTAGTGCTGTGCTGACGAGCAGAGTCTCATGAAGGTCTAGGAACAGGACTCTGTTATATAGTTCATCACCCCAGTCATGTTTATGTGATACTCGCCCTATTCATACCAGTTTAGCCTGTGACCAAGTCATGAACAGGTCCATGTCCATGTTTCCATCGTGAGAAACGGTCTCTTCACCTCCGCAATATCCCCAGATTCCGAGGTGATTTGTTTTTTTGCGGGGAGATGTCTCTGCCCCGTTTTGTTGGTTGCGGGGGTTGGAGTCGGTTCGTTGTTTCGGTAGCAGGGATGGACCAAGGTGAACCAACAACAGCTTGTCTATGTCATAGCTCTATGAGCTCGGATGGGGAGATGATTTTTTGTTAGTGTAGTGTTAAGTGGTGGGAAATGACCCGAGTCAATATCCCTCAGCCTATTCCTATGTGTTTTGAAACAGGTCAGGACTTGAGCCGAGGGGTTGACACTCAGAGTCAGTGCCATCAAATTGTCTATCCCAAACTAGATTGGCCCTTGCCCTTGAGAATCCCGAGGTAAATTCAATTGTGCAGGGGTGAACGAAACTTTGCGAGTGCAACGTAATGCTCCCTGTTCATTCATGACTCGACGGAGGTTGAGCAAGCTGGGATCGGCTGTCCTGTAGGGTCTCGGTTAAATAGGACCTCGTCCTCACATCGTACGTACCGGAGTTTCTTTTAGCCATGCCCTGTCTATTTTTCTTATCGAAGGAAGCTGTAAACGCCTAATATGTTTTCCAATTATTTATTATCCTTTACAGTACTGTGTATCTGTACGTAAAGGCCTCTATGGACAGTCAAGGTAGATCAGCCTCCTAGGCTCCTACCCACACTGGGCGGACCTCATGATTGGGGAATATGTGATAGCTTTCTAGACTTTAGTAGCCCTTGGGAAAAAATCATATAGATTAGAAGACCTTGTTAGTTTTATTTGTGTACCTTAAATCGTTTCCCTGAGGTTGGGTGGACTGTTTGAGTTTCCGTTTCTCATGTTGGGGTGATAGTTCTCCCCGCGAATGATTTCATCTCTATGACGAACACACCTACCCAGTATGCGTGTGCTTTTGTATTTGGGCAATAGCATCTCAAGAGAATAAATTGAAAGATTTATATATGCCAAGTCTTTGGAGTTGTGCGATACATCTCCCACTCTTGGACGAAAAACTAAATCCTCAATTAGGTATTCGCGAGAGAACTTAATTCCCACGTGCCGGTATCACACACCCATCTTGGTCTCTAGAGCACGCAATAATAACGAAGAACATAAAAATAGGAAGGATAATCATCTTAGATATTCGATCTCTGCCATGCTTTGGGCGAGATCCGTTGTGCATATGCAGGAACGCCTCGATCTGCAACTTCTCTGGCCGAAATGCTAACAACTTCACGGTTGGAGCTGAAAAGAATACACTTTTTATCCATGCGATGACATGCATTGATTTTAAATCAACTCTAGTCAGAGTAGGACCATCTGCTGGAAGATGAATCGAATTCAAGACAGGAGGCAAGAGTCGCCAGCAATCTACAGTCTTCCGAGACTGACAGGCTCAGAGACTGCGTCATCGCCTACCTGCAGACATTATATCGTGGGTAGTTCCGAGAAGGTAGGATGATCATAATGATTATTCAAGGGGCGGACAGTGGACTACCTGCATCCCCTTGGTATCCGTCACCTTTTGATTATGACGACACCGACCTCCCCTAATCCCCGACGGACCTCCTCAATCTGCGGCCAGTCTCACGAGTTTCCTTATTCCTCAGGACCCGTTGATGAATATTAGCAAGGGTCTATATGAGATATTTCTCCGACTTATGCCATACTCCCATCTCCTCCCGAATACGCCTACGTTCGCCTATGTGCTCGCCCGTCGCCCAAGCTACATCTTTCC
Source organism: Thelonectria blattea (assembly GCA_024115155.1). Taxonomy (NCBI): domain Eukaryota; kingdom Fungi; phylum Ascomycota; class Sordariomycetes; order Hypocreales; family Nectriaceae; genus Thelonectria; species Thelonectria blattea. Next base: position 30,509 of record JAMQMW010002236.1, read on the forward strand.
AGTTCCCACTCACAAACTCGTGACATGCCCAGCCTCCAAACCACGAATCTCACGATCCCCCCAAAACAAAAAAGGGCCGGCGTCCCCTTCATAGACATCCATCAACAGGCCCTGTCGCCGGTCGGTCGGATATTGGGCGGGGTCGGGGAGCGCTTCGACCTGCCGCCGTTCGGACCCCTCGAACGACTCTGAATTGCCGCGGCTCTTTTCTCCCATGCGATGACGAGGGCCAAAGTGCCATGGGTTCCATGACTGGGAAAATCCCGAGTTTCCATGCCGTCGGATCACTCACGTGCGGGCACAAAGCTCTGAATAGGCTCAAGGTCAAAGACTCAAAGGCCAGAAATGGCCCGAGCCGACTCCCCAGATCGGGCCACGAACATTTTCTCGCAACGCCGCAGAAGAGCCATAACAGGGCCGAATGGGAATCCCACTTCTCGCGACCTTGGAGTCTCCTCCCCAGATCCACTCGGCAGTTGGGAAGCATCACGGGAACTACAAATCCTTGCCCCGAACCCTCGTCTCTTTCACTTTTGCTCATGGCAAAATATCGGATGCTCGGTTCTTCAGCGGCCGTATTTGAGCAGTGGGACCCCCCTTGTTATATGCTATGTCCCCCCCGCGATCGTCTCTGCCTTGTTGTTTGTAACTTTGTTCCGTCGGGTCTCCATGAGGTCTCCATGATATCACGAACTTCCCTCCAATTGCTTCACTTCTTTGCCCGCGAGTCAGCCGAGCCACCTGCGGGATCCCGAAACCCGTCATGAGCTTCATAGGATGAATGCCTCTTCCAGCTAGTTCGCCGGCCCGGAACACCCATCATGGCACTACTGCCACTACAAGTCAGCAAGTTGCATGGCGGAATACAGAATTGCATCACACCATGAACCTATGCCCATGTCCCCCATCTTCTCCGCATGAACCCCCGCACGAGTCCAATGCGAACTTGAACCACACCATCGCGATGGATACTCGCTCCAGCCGTTGCTAGAGATGGTGGATCCAAGTCACTCAACCAGACACGCGACCCTTCGGACATGACGCAGTGAGAGAGAGAGCTTCGGCGAAACATGTCAATTTGGGAGGACCATGGGAAAAATCCGTGGTTGAGGATTGGTGAGGTCTAGTGCTTTGAGGAGCTTGGAACGAAGTATAAGAAGGCGACGAGGGATCGTCATGTCGAAGAGCTTTTCCTTCCAACGCACAGCCACAGCCAGCTAGCTCTCAGAGAACTCGTTCCTGAGCTTCAACTCACAATGGCCCCCGTTCTGTCTCTGTTCGTTTCTGGCCTGCTGGCGGCCTCGGTCGCCAACGGCCAGTCGTACGATTCGAGCTCTCGAGATGAGGACGCCTTCAGCTACGTGCAGCCGCTGAACACGACCATCCTCGGTCCCTATGGACACTCTCCCGCAGTGCTCCCGTCGAGTGAGTTTTCAACCTTGTGAGTAGACACCGGACATGGACTAACAAGTGCAGTCAACGCTACCGGCATCGGCTGGGAGGCTGCCTTCAAAAAGGCAAAGGCCTTCGTGGCCAAGCTGACGCTCGAGGAAAAGGCCGACATGGTGACGGGCACGCCCGGCCCCTGCGTGGGCAACATCATCGCCATCCCGCGTCTCGGCTTCGACGGTCTGTGTCTCCAAGACGGACCGCTGGCCATCCGCGTGGCCGACTACGCGAGCGTCTTCTCGGCGGGCGTGTCTGCCGCGTCCTCGTGGGACAAGAACATCATGTACGAGCGCGGCTACGCCATGGGTACCGAGTTCAAAGCCAAGGGCGCACACATACTCCTCGGCCCTGTCGCCGGCCCCCTCGGTCGCTCGGCCTACTCGGGTCGCAACTGGGAAGGCTTCTCGCCCGATCCGTACCTGACCGGCGTGGCCATGTACGAGACGATCCGCGGACACCAGGACGCGGGCGTGCAGGCGACGGCCAAGCACTTCATCGGAAACGAGCAGGAGACGCAGCGCAACCCGACGTACGACTCCAACGGCACCGTCACCGACGTGATCCAGGAGGCCATCTCGTCCAACATGGACGACCGCACCATGCACGAGCTGTACCTGTGGCCGTTTGCCAACGCGGCAAAGGCAAACTGCGCGAGCTTCATGTGCTCGTACCAGCGGCTCAACGGGTCGTACGCGTGCGAGAACTCCAAGGCGCTGAACGGCTTGCTCAAGGAGGAGCTGGGCTTCCAGGGCTATGTCATGTCTGACTGGGGCGGCACCCACTCGGGCGTGTCGTCCATCGAGAACGGCCTCGACATGGACATGCCTGGCGGTATTGGTACCTACGGCACCTACTTCGAGGCGGGCTCCTTCTTCGGCGAAAACGTCACCCTGGCCGTGAACAACGGCACCGTTCCCGAATCCCGCATCGACGACATGATCATCCGCATCATGACGCCCTACTACCAGCTCAACCAGGACAAGGACTACCCCACCGTCGACCCCTCGGGCGCAGACCTCAACACCTTCACCCCGCGCTCGTCCTGGATCAAGGAGTTCAACCTCACAGGCGAATCCAGCCGGGACGTCCGCGGCAACCACGGCAAGCTGATCCGCAAGCACGGCGCCCAAGCCACCGTTCTCCTCAAGAACGTCGACTCCGCGCTGCCCCTCAAGGCGCCCAAGTCCATCGCCGTCTTCGGCAACGACGCCGGCGAGGACACCATGGGCTTCTACAACCAGGACGACTTCGAGTACGGCACGCTGGTTTCCGGCGGCGGTTCCGGTACCGGTCGCCTGACGTACCTCGTTTCTCCCCTCGCTGCTGTTACTGCTCGCGCGAAGAAGGACAACGCCCTAGTGCAGCAGTGGCTCAACAACACCCTCATCGCCACCGAGGAGATGCCCGACCTCTGGGTGCCCACGCCGCCCGACGTCTGCCTCGTCTTCCTCAAGACGTGGGCCGAAGAAGCCGCCGACCGGGAACACCTCAGCGTCGACTGGGACGGCGACGACGTGGTCGAGTCGGTGGCCAAGTACTGCAACAACACCATCGTCGTCACGCACTCCTCGGGCATCAACACGCTCCCCTGGGCCGACCACGAAAACGTCACGGCCATCCTCGCCGCGCACTATCCCGGCCAAGAGAGCGGCAACTCCATCGTCGACGTGCTCTACGGCGACGTCGATCCCTCAGGCCGTCTTCCCTACACCATTGCGTACAACGGCACCGACTACAATGCGCCGCCGACGACGGCCGTGCAGACCAACGGCACGTACGACTGGCAGTCGTGGTTCGACGAGAAGCTCGAGATCGACTACCGCTACTTCGACGCCAACGACATCGACGTGCGCTACGAGTTCGGCTTCGGCCTGTCCTATGCCACCTTCACCCTGGGCGACATCAAGGCCGAGGCTTTGGTCGACGACATCACCGCCGCGCCCGAGGCCCAGCCCGTCGAACCCGGCGGCAACCCAGCCCTCTGGGAAACACTCTACAGCGTGACCGTCAAAGTCCGCAACTCGGGCTCCGTCTACGGCGCCGCCGTGCCCCAGCTGTACGTTGGCTTCCCCGACAGCGCCCCCTCGGGCACGCCGCCTCGACAGCTGCGCGGCTTCGAAAAGGTGTGGCTCAAGGCCGGCAAGTCCAAGAAGGTCGAGTTCGAGCTGATGCGTCGGGACCTGAGCTACTGGGACGTGGTGTCTCAGCAGTGGGTGATTCCCTCGGGCGAGTTCACCATCAGCGTGGGCTTCAGCAGCCGGGATCTCACCGAGGTGACCAAGATCACTCTGGTGGAGGCGTAAGGGGGCGGGAGAGTATGATAATGAGGACACGAAAGCAGCAAGCAAGCAAGATTAGAAATGTCGTAATCGTATTGTAGATATCACATCAATGCCAAACGTCTCGCATCCGCTTTCTAGCCTTTTATTCGTAAAACGTCTTCTCGTGTCGTCTCATTTAGTCCACCCTGCGTTTGTTTCGTGAATTCGCCCTCTCAATCTCGGGTGTCCGAGCGACGCGCCCCCTGCGGCGGCCGTGATCCTCGGTGACCTCGTAGACGGTTTGATCCCAGCGCACGCGGAACGCCTTGCCCCTCCAGTAGACGGTTCTTCCGAGCAGCACCGCCCACACCCAGATGGGCAGCGCGAGGGCTTCGCGGCCGAGCCACGCGGGGAGCCATTCGAGGAACGAGCGAGCCGGGATGCCGCCCTGGTTGGACGAGCCTTTGGCGAAGAAGGGCGTGTCGGCGTCGGGAGCCATGGAGAGGCCGCTGTGCAGTCGGTGGAACATGCACCAGTCGGCCAGCATCCATGTCGTGACCGCGCCGAGCCAGACCAGACCCATGGTCCCCCAGGTTTGTGGTAGTCCCAGCTTGTCCTTGAAAAAGGGAAGAGTCGTCGCGGCAAAGGCAAAGTAGGCGCAGCAGAGGAAAGATTCCACGCCCGGCTCAACCACCGTGGCGGGAATCACCGTCAGCTTTCGAGCCCGGAGCCATCGCGCGCGTCGAGCGACATACGCACTGACGGACATTCCTGACATGGGCTGCACGACAATGTCTCCCCAGACCAAGCCGTGGTTTCGGTATCCGGGGATCTTGGAGTTCCAGAACAGTTCGCCGATCAAATGATCCTCGCAGATGTTGTAGGAAAAGAAGTCGACGCCCGTCGGTCGCTCGTCGTCCTTGGGCTGGTTGGGGTTCTCGAGGGGGTTGGTGATTTGGTCCAGCTGAGATTTCCGAAACATGTTGCTCTTGCCCACAATGCAAGGCGCGACGCCGACAGTGTTGATGGCACCGTAGAATTTTGCGTGCGTAGTTGCCATGTACATTTCGTCCAGGCGACCGCCGCCTTGCGCCCAGGCCCTGGCAAACTCTCCCGAGCTCGACGGGCGACCGAGATCCGCGCCCTCTTCAGAAGTTGGCGACAGCAACGTTTGGCGATCGCCGGTCTGCTCAGACGAGTAGTCGACCATGTCCACGACAATTGGCAGCTGGTGGACAAACTTGTAGGGGGGCGCAGAGCTTCCGCCGATGCCGTAGCCCATGAGCTTGTCCACCATTCGGCCCAGGCCACCGCTGGAAACCCAAACGTTGCAATCTGCGATCCAGATAATGTCGCCCTTGGCTTCGCGGTATGCCCTGCTGAGATTCCGGATTTTAGGGTTCGGTCCTAGTTTCTCCCCGTATCCATCCCGGCCGTTCAGCACTGGATCTTCGGATTCGACGAGCACGCGGGCGTCAATGGCGGGAAAATCTTGGACAATCTGCTGCAGCACGGGATAGGCGGGGTCGGTCTGGTCTTCGACGCAGAGGCGGATGGAGAGCTTGTCAAGGGGATATTCCTGTCGGAAGGACGAGGCAATGCACTCGTAGAGCTGGGGCTCGACGCCCTTGACGGGTCGAATAATGGTTACATGGGGGGCGTTCTGTCGGAGGCCGGGTGACACAGGTCGAGGCGGTGGACGTTTGAAGTTTCGCAAGCTGTGGTAGGGTTAGAGAGAGGGGCGCGACGAGAGGCAGAAGCACACACTTTGCACGGATGCCGATGGCCTGTACGAGAATGACGATGCCGGTCCAGCCCAGGCAGACCCATGCGACGGTTTCGGGGAGAGAAGGCATGTTCAGGATGTCGAGAAGCGCATGTCTCCGGCTGAAAGAAATCAACGAGTTCAAGGAAGAGAGACGATCTTGTCCATCGAGGGCGGGGACAAAGTGGGTGAGGTGATAGCGGTTCTAACCGGCAGGGCTGGATCCGACAGCCCGCCAACGGAACAAAAGGGTCCAATTAACGAGCGCTTTTCCGGCGAGTCTGTGCGAGGTGAGAGGATGAAGCTGACAAACAGGCCCGATGTCGCGCATTTGCTCCAGGGCTTCTCGTCATCTTTGGCGACGGGAGCCTGGAGAGGCGGTGGGAGATTAATAGCTGCTGGACGGGAGGTTGGCCGGGTCCGCTGCCCTGACCACCTGGCAGTGCCGGCTTTTAGAAGCGCTACGGGAGCCCGAGATGGAATTGATTATTAGCGGCTCTGCAGCGTCCATCTCGTCGGCCGAAAAATCCGATCCCCGTCGGGTGGCCTGGCAGCCTGGCGCATGAGCACAAAGCGTAAAAGTGGGGAGCTCCATCCAATCCCAAGAAAATTTCGTCGTGCAGCTTCTCCGGGAATTTTTCTCTTCCACTCTCATCACCAACCTCAACTTCCTCCGTCGCCTCTGTTTTCCTGACAGACCGTCATTGCGCCTCTTGGATGGCCTCAACCATCAGTGTGTCTTCAGAATCGTGTCCGGACAATGTCCTAGATATGTAGGTTCCCGTACTTCCTCCCCTCCACCACGTCGCACCCCACGCCATGAATCAGCGCAAAGTTCATGACGGGCGCAATCCCTTTCCCCCTCGTTGCAATGATGACACCTTTACGGTTGCAAAGAGGAAACCATTCACTTGGTCCTCGATGAACGCCAATCTCAATAGACTACAACGGTATCTGATGCAACATCAACTGCCCAATTCGTGTTTTCGGATGGCGTCTCGACATCTTTGCTGACTTCACATGGCTAGATCAAGATGACACCAGCGAGAAATGGCTGAGCTTCAACCTTCAACCACAGAGCCTGGAGCAACCCCGCCCCCTGCCGCTGCTCAAGCGCAACCGCCTCAACGAGGCCCTCCCCTCCATCAGATCTACGCACTCCCAGCGCCGATCCGGACCTTTCCCCTCCCGTCCTTTTACCCAAACAATCCCGTGTCGCTGTTCCATTTGGCCTACGCATGGCTTGGTCAGCTATGGTCACCGCCTCCGGCGGAACCCTCGGTGGTGTATGAGGGGATTTGGTCGCCGGCGACCTCATCAGTCCACATCTTGGATGAAAAGTCATCTCGAGCCTTGTGGGAGCAAGGCTTTTACGGAAAGGGTAACCTGAGTCGAAGTGAGCCCAACTGGCTCAAGAGGGAGCAAGTTCGACGAGGGCTACAGGAAGCACACGTCAGTGAGATTCTGACGGTGCAACGACGCGAAGAGCGCATCCGCGCCAAGTGGGAACGAGCTCGCCTGGAACAAGAAGTGATCCGCCAGACGAGACTTCAAGAAGCGAGCGAGGCCGACGCTCAAGAAGCCGCTGTTCGCGATGCTCAAATCCCCGTCGAAGCCAAGGTCTCCGAGGCCAAAGCCACCGTTCCGGTTCCCCCGTCGCCCGTCACTCCCGGGAAACTCGTGTCGCTACCAAACTCCACGGCGGACCTTTGGGACTACGTCTCTCGCGAAGAGGCCAGTAGGAGTGTCCAACTGGACGCTTCAAGTGAAATTCCCCAGGACTCGCGCAACGGCACACGCGATTCTTCGCCCGCCACTTCCGATGTGGTCAATGGACAACAGGCGGACACGGATGTCACGAGTCCTGGTAGTGCTACCAGCTCGGATGAGGTCAAATCCATGAAGAGGCGGAAGAGTGTCCGTTTCTCGCCCGAGGTGTCGTCCACCACGTTTGAGTTGACAGATCCCCCGAGTCCCAAGTACTCCCTGTCAAACCCAACACCCGACCTATCGTCGATGACCGGTCAGCTAGGAATTCTGAACGGAGGCTCTAAGAGCTCCCCAGACGCTCAGAATGGCACAGTCATGGATCTGGAGCATCTCCAGTTGATGCCAGAAGAAGCATTCTTCTTGAGCTTTGGCCTCGGCGTTCTCAAGGTGAAGGATCCTGTTACCGGCGACATAATCTCCCCGAAGCAGCTCTTCACCCTCTTTCGGCAATACTCGTACTTCCCACCCCGAGTTGAGCCGGAGGAACCCGCGCTGCAGCCCGACGACCACTTCTTGGTACACTATGCAGTGTACCACCACTTCCGGTCATTGGGGTGGGTGCCGCGAGCGGGCATCAAATTCGGGGTTGACTGGCTGCTTTATGCCCGAGGCCCGGTGTTTGATCACGCCGAGTTTGGCCTCGTCGTCATCCCATCGTATTCGGACCCGGCGTGGAAGGGAGTCGGCGGCAAGTCACAAAAGAACTGGCAATGGCTCCACGCGACAATCCGAGTGCTGTCGCACGTGACCAAGAGCTTGGTACTCGTGTACGTGGATGTCCCAGCGGCGGCCAAGTTTGACGAAGCTCTGGAAAAGGGGCTCCCGGAGGTATTCAAGTTGTATAAAGTTAGAGAGGTGATGGTGAAGCGATGGTCGAGCAACCGCAACCGATAGGAAATGCACGAATACTTGGATGACGATTGGCCATGGTGAATGATTACGCTTTGCTTGATGTCACGAGCGACTGTGCATGAGATGGACCGATGAAGTGCGTCAACTGCGAGCCGGAACGGTGCCGGCGGCTGCCGGAGTGCTCAACAGGCCCGATTGATTGGTTCTCTCTTTGATTAATTACCGGCTCCCGCCAGGTCGGGCTCGGCATTTGTCCGGGGGTTTTTGCTTTCCATGGTTCTCGTCCCACGTCGGCTGCACGGTCTACACCCAAAAGCGACAGGACGAGCAAAAGCAAAGAGAAGACTGACGATTCAACAATATTGGCCTCTTTCTCATGATGGCTATCCACGGGTCGACAAAACGCGGGGTCGGCCAAAAGTGCATCCCCACATGGAGCGTGGGCGAGATGCATCCCTTTCGGCCGAGGTACAAGATGCTGCACGAGTATTTGTATTAGCTTGGAGGTAGCTTCGTTTATCAATCGCCAGCGTCTTCTTTTCTCTTCAAACGATCGCTTTCAGCGCAGGATCATCAGTGTCCTTGGTGTCGTTTCTGATTCTCTTGTTACCGTTCGTGTTGAAACCCAGCCATGTTCTCTCCCAACCGGCTCCTCGCCCGCGGCTGCAGGTCAAGTCGATCGCTCGCGTCGGCCTCCTCCTCGTCGTCCCGAGGTCTCTTACCCCAGCGGAGATGCTTCCAAGCAAGTGCGCGCCTGGCATCCGTCCGCTTCCCCTTCGACTCTCCCAACCGCGGCAAGTCCCTCGCCGACGAACCGCCGCGCGTCTCGGCCAAGCGCTTCGACAAGCCGACGGCGTTTGAGCCTCGCTCCAAGTTCCAAGGCAGCGTCCCCGGCGGCGGAGGCATCACGGTTTCTAGTTCTGATCGGTTCGTCCAGATCGAGGACAACGAGCACGGCGGGTACGTGAGGCTGGACGCCGTGGTGCTCCGGGATAGCTGCTCCTGTCTAAAGTGTACGGATCCGAGTTCGGGACAAAAGAACTTTGCGTCGACGGATGTCCCCTCGGACATTGGCATCGACAAGATCCGGCTGGACGAGCGCGGCATCGGAGTCGTCTTCTCCAACGACATCCCCCGTCTCGCCGAGGGCGACGGCCACGAGATGCTGCTCCCCTGGAAAACAGTCCAGAGAGCCCTCGGCCGTCTCGACATCGAAGCACTCCCCTACCCGCGCCAAGACGCCGTATACCCCAAAACAGGCCGCACCTTCTGGGACGACGCGGCCATCCGCCGGCGCGTCCGCAAGATCGACTACGCAGACTTCATCCGGGCCGACTCCCCCGCCTTCTGGCAGACCCTCCTGGACCTGTCCTCCCTGGGTCTCGTCTTCCTCAAGAACGTGCCCCGCGACGAGCAATCCATCGTGCGCATCACCGAGCGCATCGCAAACATAAAGTCCACCTTTTACGGGCGCACCTTTGACGTGCGCGCGAAACCCGACGCCGAAAACGTCGCGTACACGAGCGGATACCTGGGTCTGCACCAGGACCTCTTGTACCTCGAGCGGCCGCCCGCCATCCAGATCCTGCACTGCCTGGAGAATTCGTGCGCGGGCGGCGAGTCGTTGTTCAGCGATGGCTTGCGCGCGGGGAAGCTCATGTGGTTGCACGACTCCTCCTCCTCCTCCTCCTCTGGCGGCGCCGCCGCGCGCAGCTCGGCCGTCGAGAACCTCGCACGCGTCAAGATCCCCTACCACTACGAGAAACACGGGTTCTGGTACAAGCAGAAACGCTCGCTCTTCGACGTCACCCCCCGCTCCGACATCCTCGCCAGCGTGTACTGGAGCCCGCCGTTCCAAGACACGTTCCAGCTCCCCAGCGTGGACGCGCGAGCCTGGCTGGAGCCCGCGCAGCTGTTCGACCGGCTGATCAACGACGAGGGCGCCATGTACCAGGTGAAAATGACGCCCGGCGAGTGCGTCCTCTTCGACAACATGCGTGTCATGCACGGCCGGCGGGCGTTTGACCCTTCGTCGGGGGGTTCGCGATGGCTGCGGGGCGCGTACATTGAGCGGGAGGACTTTGTGAGTCGCGTGCTGCATATCCCCGACGACATGGCCGACGAGTATCGCGGGGGGGTCGCGTGGCACCGCGAGGCCGAGGATGCCGGGTTGAGGGCTTCGTCGTGGTTTGGTGGCGTGAGGGAGGAGTTGGATCGGTTGGTGGAAGGGTTGGAGGCCAAGGGGGCGGCGAGGCTGGGAGAGGACGAGTATCGACAGCTCAATGCGTGATTGGGGACGGAACGGGGGGTAAGGTCGTATGGGAAGACTGCATTTTCACGGATAGCGAACGATACAGCATAGCGCATGGTTGTAAATTGAATATCCTTGCCTTGGTATTTGAGCATCCTTACGTGACCTTGATTTTTGTTCCCCATACGCCAGCGCCGAATAGAAGTTCCCTCATTCTTACCGTCTCTACTGGTCATAAGGCTTCGCTTCCACGCCTGGCGGAGGCACGCACTCGACCTTGCCCTTCTTGACCGAATCCCAGCTCGTGCTCAGCGAGGTGCCGTTGCTCTCCGTGAAGCTCTTCATCATGGCCCGCTGCTGGTCGGGGGTTGCGTCCTTGTAGAGCTTCTTGAAAAACACGTTGATGTCGTTCGCGTCGCTGGCGTCGTCCTCGTCGTCGGCGATGGCGTCCCAGTTCTTCGCCCCCGTCTTGGAAGACGTGGGATACGACGGACCGGCAGGTTTGGCAGGCTTGGCTGGTTCGGCCAGTGCCTCGGCTGGCGCCTTGCCCTTGTTCTTGGTTGGCGCCTCGGCAGCCGCCAGTGCCTTCCTCCTGTACTCGTTCATGGCCTGCATTCTGAAATTCAAGAGTCAGCATCAAGTCAAGAACCACACCCGAGGCATTACATACTCGGCTTGTTTCCTCAGAGCTGCCGCGTCGGGCGCTGCTGCTGGCTTGGCATCGCTCGTGAGCTTGGCCCATTTGCCCGCCGTTTTCTTCTTGAGGTTCAGCTCCACCTTGTTGGGAGTGACGGTACACCGAGAGGCTTCCGTGTCAATCTCTCCAAAGAGGTCGAGCCTGTACGGCTTCTCCGTGCCGTCCGGGTACATGACGGCGTTCAAAACGACCGCGGTGGGCAAGTACTGAACCTGGAGCTTCTCCTTGTTGACGCCCTTGGAAAAGATGGAGACGGACATGTTTGTGTTGCTCTGGAACTCTTGGATTCGCAGAGACGCAGACGGGGGGGTGACGGCGACGGGCTTCTTGGCAACCGTCGTCTCCTTGTTTCCGTGGTCGACCAAGTCCTTCTGTTCAGGCTTTGGGGTCGCGGTCAATCTTCTCCCCTCGTGGCCAGGTGGAAGCTTCTCCAAGGCGTACAGAATCTGCGTTCGCAAGGTTCTGGCTGCACGCAATTCCTTGAGCTGGGCTGGAGCCGCGTCGCCGCCGCCCATGGCCATGGACAAGCCCGAGGTTTTCTTTGCCGTCTCATCTTTGGCGAACTCGGCCTTGGCCTCCTCCAGCGTCACAGTGTAGAAGCCCTGGTCGTCGGTTCCCCCTTCTGCCGGATTGGACTTTTCGACGGCCGGGGCGCCCTGGATCAGGCGCATCGTGTATATGCAGCAGGCGTCGGCGTTTGCGAACTGGCCGAGGCGGAAGTAGGCGACGGCGCGGCGGTACTGGGCTTCGGCGAGGAGGTTTCGGCGGTTGCGGTCGTAGGCCGTGTGCCAGCCGAGGTCGGCGTCGTCAAGCGACTCTTGGAATCGGTGGAGGCCGATGAGGGCTTTGGATCGGGCGATGAGCCACGCCGGGTTTCGCGACACGGCGAGCGCTGCAGACAGTTTCTCCACGCCTTCATCCCACTTCTTGGCTTCGACGGCGGCGAGGCCCAGTTCGGCCTGACGGACGTAGGACATGATGGCGGCCTGACTGAAGAGGATCGTAGATGTGGGGTCTCGAGGTTGGGATGGATGGAGATGAAAAATGAAGGCGTGGCTGTGCACCCGGGTGTGTAGGTTTGTTGATGTTTGTTGTTCCTTATGACGAACGGCTGGTTCTGGAAGCTAGTAGTTACCTAATTATGGTGGGGTTTGCCGCCAGACGGTCCGGGCAAGTTGTCAAAGGCGGGGAGTACCACTTACCGATACGTACTAAAATCCGTAGAATGGAACGACATGATCAAAGCATGGCCACAGCACCTTTCAAATAGCCCGATGAGATGCATTATTAGTCTTTTAAGTCTTGTACGTACTATGGGTAAGTTTCGTCTTATCATCGCATCTTGTCTTCTCCGTTCCATGCCGTATCAGTGTCATAATTCGCCACAACAAAAGACCAGCCTGGCACTTCCATCCCATCATCCTTCCAATGGTTCCTTCTCGTGGTCCCTGCTGGTCTCTCCCTCTTCCTCCACGCTGTCAGGCCACGTGCTGATTCCGGCAATCATCTTTTCGTCGGGGTACCTCCTCGCAAACATGCCCAACGCTTTGATGGTGAAGCTGAACTTGTAGTTCGGGTACGAAATCATGCACGACTTGTTGAAGACGCCTTCGATGGCCTCCTGCAGCCACTCTCCGTTGGGTTGTTGCCGGTCCATGATGAGCTGAACTCCTCTTCGCAGTGGTTCCAGATTGGAGTACCCCGCCTCCATCAAGCCGATCAGAGCCCAGGCTGTCTGCACAACCAGGGAACCTGTTGGGTGCTCGTGGTACTGCATTGTCTCGCAGGCCTGTAAGCGTTAGCATCTGGCGAGCAATACAAGGAATAGAAGGGCACGTGCCTTGTAGCTTTCAGACCATCCACCGTCGGGTCTCTGCTTGGACAAGAGGAAATCACAGCCCCGTCGGGACACCTCGCTGTTGGAATACGTCTCGCCAATGCTCGCCATGCTCTCGAGCGCAAACATGGTCGCGTACGTAAAGCAAATGCCCCAGCTCCCGTACCAGCTACCGTCGGGCCTTTGGTTCGTCTTGATCCAGGCTGTTGCTGATCGGATAAGTTGCTTAACCTCGACGGTCCGGTAATCCGGCCAATGCTTATTGAACAACGACATTGCAGTCACGCAAGCCGTGGTGCATTCTGGATAGTCGTACTCAATCATGATCCGACCAAACACCTCGGCAGCATTGAGCATCTCGAGGTATTCCCCTCCTCGCCGCTTCTCGTACGACGACATGCCCTTGGTGTCATCGTTCTGATAGAGAAGAAGGGTATCAATGGCGTCAAAGATGCGTTGATCGTTGAGAACCTCAGGAAAGCCGCCCACTTTCTGAAGCAGGATGATAGCCTTCAATGCTTCTGAAATGCAATCGCTGACGCCGTAGCCTTGGTCCTTGTTGCTAAACGGCCAGCCTCCCTTTCGAGGTTGTCGGTAGCACTTCTCTTGGTCGACGCAATTCTCCCGAATCTGCTGGCGCTCCAAGTAATGCAGAGACTTCATCAGCATGGGCCTCCATTTTTCATCGTTCTGAAGCCCTGATTCGAACACGGCTTGGATCAAAAAAGCAGTGTCCCAGCACTGCACACCGTTGGTGCCGTTGACCAACATGCCTTCGTCCTTGACCCATATGAACTCTTCCAGGCGCTCAATGTGACGTTTCACACTGTAGGCATCCGGCCCATCGCGAGCGAAACAGACCAGGGTGTTCATTGGTGCGTTGACGGGTGCCAGATTCGCGAAATCAGTATTCGCATCCTCCATGTCGACTTGCTTGCTGACCCAGGCTTCTGCCTTTTCCTTGAGGCTGTTTGGTCGAAGAAAGCGACTCCATACGTTAATCAGAGCCCAATTGGCCACGTTCAAGAACCATGACTTGGGATGGTAGTTGTCGATGTCCGCAATGCTGTTCCGATGGCTCGCCCAGTTGATCTCGCTGTGCAGTTGCGTAAACAGCTCCTGCCTCAATTCACGAATAATGTCTGTTTCCTCGCAGGTCCATTTCTTCGAGTATAGGTAACTCATGGGCAAGAAGACCATGCGAATGTGAATCCACCAGCGCCATGGGGCAAAGGGAACCCAATCCGGAAGAAGCCAGAGCTCTGGTGGCACGGGGTTCACAATGTCCCAACTGACAATTCCCAGGACGGCCATCCAGAACTTGGCCCAATGCGGCGCGTTGACGGCGCCTCCAAGCTTGTGTAGGGTCGATCGAGCCTTGACCATGACGGGGTCCTCAGGATCAACCCCGATAAGCCGAAGGACGATGTAGTTGAGGGAGGTGCCGAAAACCGAGCTCTCGCCTTCAATGTGAAGTCCCCAGCCGCCATCTTGCGGGTGCGCTCTCGCGGTGAGGTAGTTCTTGATCTCGGTGGCATAGGCCTCGGGAATAGGGGTCTTGGTGGCGTACCAGGTCGCGACGAAGCCTGGAAGAAGGAACATGGGGCCGCCGTACTCGCAGCCCCAGTGTCCACTCGGCAATTGGAGTTTTTCGTAGAACTGGAGGCCATTGATGGCAGCGTCGATTGGGCTTTCGGGGTTAGGGAGCGTAGGGAGGTCCTGTAGAGAAGGGTCAGCATCACGGCACAGCGCTCGTCAAGGCGGGACATACCAAAGGCAGGTTCAGAAAATACTTGTCGGCATAGCTCTGAGGCCACTCCTCTGCAGTTTTGTCTTCGGCGAGATAATGCCAGGTATGGCGGCTGTCGTCGTCCTTGATCCTCCATCTCGTGTGGTCAGTCTTCCCGCCGATGCGAGGTTGTTTGGGGAGAGCTTTGCCATTGGTCGACTTGGAATCGGCAGTGCGTTTTCGCAGCTTGGCCTTGCTGACGTCAAGTCCAGTTGAGGAAGCCATTTTCTTCCCAACACACGAACGGTGTGTGTCACTCGGATGGACGCAAAGAATTGCGAGGCGGGATGCGACTGGATTAAATGGTCCGCCTCTCAATCGCAAGCCCCCGACGTCAATCACAAGCCGGCCTTCTCTCAATTGCCGTGAACAAATTTTGGTTGAATGAATCCGGTCCAGGGACCTCCACCCCGTTTCCGCGGACCCCCGGTAGCCACAACGGCTGCCCCTGGAGCTGGAAGGTGCATGGCTTTAGCGGTCTGGCAGCTCCTGTCTTCCCCGTCATCCCAAAAATCGTTGAGGGTACGGAGTACGAATACAGGCTGCACCGCACCTGCCTTGTGCACTGTCAGTTGCGAGTTCAAGCATGTGATTCTCTCCATGCCTGGGTTCACAAGTTGTGTCCGGATGCCAGGCAAATCAAGACTCGCCATCAACGTCGACATCTTTTGTTCATTCGAGTCGTCTACATGCCATTAGCCCCGAAAGACCCGAGGGCCTATCCACCGACGTCGAAAATGGATGGAATCTCAAGTCGCAACCAGCCAGTCGCAACCCCAGATCTCGAGCGTGCCCACCCACCATGGACGGGAAGACATGATACGAATACGACGCTACCAAATGATGCTGCTCTCGGATCCGTTATCACTCGCATCGAAACCATGATGGGGTCGTTGGTGGATTCTCTAGCTGCATGTGAGGAGCTGTCCATCACCTTCTCCCGCAGACCTGGACGGGGCGCTAGGCCCCGAACCGAAGAGATACGCTTCCCGGGACGAACAGCTCAAGAAGCAAGAAAGTTTGGTAAGACTTCTATATTCGTTTCAGATTCCGTCGTCTAACGGTTCAACCAGCTCGCATACTTCTCATTCTCCAACTTTCCCACGATGCCTTGGTTTCGGGCACCATCCTCACCAAGCGGTGAGCGTTCCCGACTTTGATTAACGACATGAGGCTCATCAATGAATGCTTCAGTCATATCTACTACCAGCACCAAGACCTCTTTGAGGCGCAGAGCCAAGTCGATGACCTCGTCGACGATATCGCCTTCACTCTTGGAGTCAATCGGGGAGATTTAAATATTGTGCGCGTCAGCAGGTACTTCCTAGGCGTTGACTAACTTGATCCCAGGTTGCAGCTTCAAAGGGGGTCTTGGCTGGCCCATTGATGATACATTTAAGAGATGGCAGCCGTCTTGATCCCGCAGTCGGAGAATTGGTTCGTCGGTAGAAGGGTGCAACGTCCGCCATCACTAATACCATCAGGGCATTCCCATCCCACCTCCTCAATCAATATTCAGCGTCAATCTTGACGGTGTTCGGTGGATTCTAGTGGTCGAGAAAGATGTAGGGATTTTGGCTCCAATCAGAATACGCCAGCTCACAACACCAGGCCATATTTCGATCTCTCTGTTCATCCCAATTCTGGAAGACGTCCTCTTCTGGTCCTGGCACAATCGTCACGGTAAGCAAGGAAATGAGCTCGGTTGGCACGTCGCTCACTATTCTCAGGCGAAAGGATATCCGGACCTGATCACTCGCTCATTCCTGTCCCTCGTTCAGTCAACCAGCCCTCAAGTACCAATTCTCGGTCTTATGGACTTTGACCCTGATGGCATCAGTATTCTCAAATGCTATCGGTACGGGTCTCAGAAGTTGGCTCACGAGGTCGACGCCTGTGTACAGGCGATGCAATGGACAGGCATCAAGTCGAGCCAATTGATCCTCCGTGAGGATGAGCTTATGAGTGAAGACCGGCATGGATTCTTCAATAGTCAAATCCCCCCGATTTCGAGATCTATACCAAGAGCATCCGTCACGTCAACCTCATGTCAGGACCCAGTCACATATCTCTCTCCTAAAGATCGAAAAACCGCAATCTCAACTTTGAAGTGGATGAGCAGTCAACCAGGGGAACCCGAGATGATGGAGTTGCAGAGAGAACTTCAAGTCATGCTCATTCTCGGAACGAAGGCTGAAATCGAGTGGTTGGATGAATCTGGGAATTTGTTTCAGTGGCTCGAGCACGAAATCGGCATCTCCCTCTTTCCAGATCTTGGCCCAACGCATGTTTGATCGTTGCATAGAATTGAAGCAATTGATATCCGTGCTGAGTCGACTACCCTGCACTTGCCCCCTCTGTACAGTGCAAAAGGTGCGGGGTATCTACACACACAGTCCCCTCACTCTGCACAAAATTTTGTATCCATCATCACAAACGTCGCAGAACATCACGATGGCTCCCAAACTCACCGAGGACGAGATTGATGATCTCATTTATTTTGCGCGAGCCAATGAGAAGGATGACTTGATTGAAACGATCAAGGCCATTGCCGAGAGGGAAAGCGCGACTCCCGCCGAAGTTGTCGCGGCTGCCCAGGATGAGGGCAAATCCACATGTCTGCACATGTCAGCGGGAAATGGCCATCTGGGTAAGTGATGAATTTGTTTTGCATCGATGAAACGGATCTGACTAGACAACTAGACATTGTGCGACAGCTAGTCGGGTATTTCGACTTCCGACCAAAGGAAGAGAAGCAAGCCTTCTTCGACGAGGGCAACGAGCACGGCAACACTGGCCTCCACTGGGCGGCGCTCGGCGGTCACCTCGAAACCATCAAGTACTTGCTGGAGCAGGGAGCTTCGCCTGCGCTTGCCAACGAGGCAAACTACGTGCCCCTGGATCTGGCCTACTTCAACAACCACAACGAAGTGGCCCAGTTCTTCCTCAAGGCGGCCGAGAAGCTGGAGACCAAGGACGAAGCCGGGCTGAGCGCCGCTGTTGAGTCGGTTGAGATTGATGGGGGCAACGAGGATAAGGGCGAGGAGGAGAAAGGCAAGGAAACGGCCTGAGATGGCTTGTCGACGAATCGCAGCGAGAGCAAAGCGACGCAACCTTGCCAGACCGAGAGCCCTGGCTTGATCTAATCCTCAGATGTGACATCTGGAGCCCAGTCGAAAGTTGAGATGGGCGTATGCCCCTTACGGATGTGTTCTGGGCATGGAGCGGCTGATGGATCTGGAAGTACCGCTCCTTGGCAGACAGAAGGCCCAGGCAATACGGGCGTTGGGATGCATCGGCGCAAAAGGAATATGAAAAGATATGGTTTGGAGGAACACTTGTTTAGGATGAAAAGTTTGCTTGGGTTGGAAGTGGTCGTCTACTGAGTGCATGGACCGCAAATCAACTCTGCCGCTGCAGTCGTCGCCTCACGAGTCCAATGCACGCATCATACATTTGGCCAATCTATCATCTCGGGGCTCAGTCAAAGTCATGTTCAGTTGTCGAGGCTCACGAGACACACGACAGCAGCCGCCTATTGATTCAAGCTAGCAGGTGTCAATCTCGAGAAGCCTCGCGCGGGTGAGCTGACCCTTCAGACCCGACGCTCCCCGTCTGGCCCGTCCATTCGTGATGCTCTCTCGAAGAGGCAAAGATGAAAGCGGCCGGTTTTGCGGAGAGCGTTCGCACGGGGTGTTTCCCCGCGTGGCATTGCTGTTAGGTAATGTCCGAGAGGCGACGAGTTGGGCTGGCTGGCTGGCGCGGTTTCGGGGAGTGTCGCTCCAAGGCAGCTCCGCCCTTGGTTGAGAAGTCAACTCCATCTCTGACTGCATTGCAAAATAGCATTCTCAATGAAGAAGACAAGACTTCCTTCTCCAAAACCCTTCCTACCATCGCCTAAGAGAATACAGATACTGTAATTAGACCGAAACTGAAAGAACCATCCGATCAGCGCATCATCAATCCCCTCTCGCGCCTAACGGCGGGCAGCAAAGTTTCGAGCCAACATTTATGACGTATCTCTATGGCCTGTACCTTCCCGCACCCTCCTGAGCCTCCTTCCCACAATTTGCTGCGGATGCGTTAGGGCACCCGTCCCCTTCCACACAACCTTCCAATGTTTACTCCGTAATCCCCCACTATTTATACTAGACATCTCAACCTGATCAAGCACCAACCCACACCACTCACTTCTTCTCCCGTGGGTCCAAGATCCCTGTCGAGATCATTTGCCTGCCCGTCTTATTACTCTTTACCAACTACCAAGAGACCGCTACATTACAAATACAACAGGGACGCCCACCTTCACGCTATGGCTTCTGATTCGGAAGAAAATCGGGAGCGCTTCAAGTTGCTCAGTAAAGTATTCGATTCAGACGAACTTGACAAGTTGCTCAAATTGCGCCGAGACCAGCAGCATGGCGGCCGACTGGCCATCGAACGTCTCATGGACGATACTCTTCCTGCTCGCGAGCCCGTTGAAGACTACATTGTCGATCGAGAAGAACGAGCTGCGATTTTTCGCAATTTGGAGCAGTTGGCGAGTCCTATAAGCCTGAATGCGTCGACGCTTGCTCTGATCATGGTTGCTCCTCTTGCCCGGTTGAGGAATCTCAAAGACCTGGATAGTTTCCGTCCCCAATTTTATATTCAGGCCGGCTCCCAGGAAGCTGCCAAATTTATGGCATTGTGTAAGTTCAAGATCGTCTTTGGTAAGTTTTACGGGTTGCTAACCATTCTCTTGTGATAGATGTGCCCAAAGGGGGGAGACCGTCAAACGCGCAGCGTTCAGGCACTGCGTCCGGAGCAAGCTCTCCGGGACCTCAATTTCCACTCCCTCCCCAGTTGCCTGCAGACAACGCAAACACAAGGCGAATGGGTCATGGCAGATCCACGTCTGATCCGCTTCGACGCTTGAATCCGAGCCTGGGACAACAAAACACGGACGCACATGGCGCGCCGACCACCCCTCAGGTCCTCGGTAGCCTAGCTGGCAGCCCGACCTCAGGCGGACGGAAAGCTTCCGCTACCATACAGGTGATTTCTTTAATTTCGCTATTGAGAGGGCGAACCCAGCTAACGCCAGAGCAGGGCAAGAACCGCGATCATAATA
The DNA here is from genome assembly GCA_024115155.1 of Thelonectria blattea. Classification (NCBI taxonomy): domain Eukaryota; kingdom Fungi; phylum Ascomycota; class Sordariomycetes; order Hypocreales; family Nectriaceae; genus Thelonectria; species Thelonectria blattea. The sequence goes on from JAMQMW010002236.1 coordinate 50,293, forward strand.
AATGCATTATTGCAGGGACTCCAGATCCCATAGGAGCCCATATCTTCGCCTTTACTAATACGGCCGAACATAAAACGCAATTCCTTTTAAATGTGCTCGATGTGTTCTGGGGACATGATGAAGCGGCCCGATTTGAGGCCTTGATCCGCGATAGGTCCGTCACCGAGTCCGCCCAGAACCGGTTGAGCCTTAACAGCCAGCTGCACCACTGGTGGGACCAGGCAAGATTTGCCTTCAAACCGCTGAGGAAAGATGATGACAATTCAATCACATTGCAATTCCATTGGCTCAAGCGTTCAGAATTAACGCCAAATAAAACACTATCAGGACAAGATGTTCTTGCTCAAGCTGGCCTGGACGGTGATGCTGGCCGTCGCTGGGGTACTGCTCTCCATGCACACCGGATGAGCGGATTCCCACTACTGACTGGTCAGACATTTGTGATCAGGGCAGAGGATAAGAACAACCTCCCCAGCTTCGAGCTTTTGCAGCTCCAGTGGGATCTACATCGAGTTGCAGCGATTTGCGGGGCCGCCGATGTCACCGACGACGAAATTCGCGATCTTTTTGATCCTGATGGTGATGAACAATATGTCGACAACTGGGAGGGGGAGGCATCCGAGTACAACTATATGGAGTCTGAGGCGGAGTCGGGGTAGAACCCCGAGACTCTCCGGGGAAGTGTTGCGAACCTTGTGTGGTAAGGGCAAGACGGCAGACAGGGGCGCCATGGAGTTGAAGTCTTGATGACATATATTGTACTTCAGCAACGTTAGGTCCGACGTCAGGCGGGGGGATGGTTTCAAAGTGTGGAAGGCCTTCCAAGAAGGCGCCTTAGAGCTTAAGACTGACTGTATCCTAATTCATAATAATAACATGTCTTCTACCGCAAGTTGGACCACATCCAGTTGCCTTGTACCGGCCGGAATCTGAGTTCCTGGCGCGACGCTCTCCCCTTGACAGGCAAGGAAAAGTGATTGATTCATTGGAGCCCAGGCCACTCTTCGTCGCCCCTCTGCCACGTCCGCAAAAACACTTGTTGCAGTCGACGCCAGATACGCCTCGGCAGCTCGTGGCCGACGTCATGCCACAAGACGTACTCGGAGCGCTGCAGGCCCTTTGCCAGCGTCTCCCCGTGCTCCTCGCCAAAGAGCTGGTCCTTGGCGGCCTGGATGACGGCCGACGGGCAGGCGACGTCCTTGAGCAGCTCGACGCCAGGCCACCCGGCAAAGGCGGCGGCGCCGTGGTTGGGCCCCTTGGAGTACAGCGTGCCGCTCCGCATCTCGCGGTCGACGACGCGCGTGACCAGGGCCGCGTTGCTCCTCCGCTCGTCGTCGTCGAGGGGCTGCGTGGCGAGGCCGTCAAAGGTGCGGTTCATGTTGTCGATGAAGGTCTGCCGGTCCTGGCCCATGCCGCCGCCCGTGGCGATGGCCTGGACGCCCTCCTTGAGGGGTAGGCCGGCCGCGGCGCCGGGCGAAGCGTACACGAGCGTCAGGCTCCGGATTTGTTGCTTCCGGCGCGAGGCCACGATGCACGCAATGGGCCCGCCCATGCTGGCGCCGACGAGGTGGAAGCCCCGGGTCGTGAGGCCGAGGTGGTCGGCCAGCGCCTCGGCGTCGCCGGCCATGTCGAAGAGGGTGTAGCCCGCGGGGACGGGGAACTCGGTCGACAGGCCCGTGTCGCGCTGGTCGAAGCGGACAATGTAGCGAGGGTGGTCCGGGGGCCTGAGGAGAGCCAGCAGCTCGTCGCGCCATTCCAGCATGGAGCCCCCGTGGCCGGGGATGAGCATGACGGCCGGGTCGGCCGGGTTGCCCAGCGTTTGGTAGCAGAGCCGCACGCCCGTCGGGAGCTTGACAAAGAGTTCTGGCGAGGCGTCCATGGGCGAATGTGTGTGGTGGTCAACAGAAGCAATGAATCCGAATCTTAAAAAGGGGGGGACGGCTAGCGAATCCTACGACGGCAGCAGTCAGATGATTCGTCTTCGGGGCCGCCTCATCCGTCGGGGAGTGTCGCTCCCAAGGACGGGGCCGACTCCACTTCCTCTCGGTATAAGTCGAGTGTGTCCATGTACAACAAATACTATTACCATGGGAGCATCTCGCCGTCCGTCTTCCCCTCTTCTCCTTCACACCGTCTCTTCACCATGACGCCCAACCCTCCCTGCACCATGCTCCGCACGAGCGGCACCAAGATTGTCAACGCGGCCGGCGAGCAGGTCGTCCTCAAGGGCGCCGCCGTGGGAGGCATGCTCAACATGGAGAACTTCATCACCGGTTACTCGGGCCACGAGCACGAGCACCGCGCCGCCCTGCGAGAGGTGCTCGGCGAGGAAAAGGCCGACTTCTTCTTGGGCCGCCTTCTGCACCACTTCTTCACCGAGGCCGACGCCGCCCTCTTCGCCAGCCTGGGCTTCAACTGCCTGCGCGTTCCCTTCAACTACCGACACTTTATCGACGATCAGAACCCGGGCGTCATCAAACCGTCCGGGTTCAAGTTGCTGGACCGCGTCGTCGACCTCTGCGCCAAGCACAACATCTACACGGTGCTCGACCTGCACGCCGTCCCCGGCGGCCAGAACCAGGACTGGCATTCCGACTCCGGGCTCAACCGCGCCGTCTTCTGGGACTTCCGCGACCTCCAGGACCGCGCCGTCCAGCTCTGGGAGGCCCTCGCCGCCCACTACCGCGGCAACCCGGCCGTGGCCGGCTACAACATGCTCAACGAGCCGGCCGACCCGGAGCACGTCCGCCTGGTGGCGTGGTACGAGCGCGCCGAGAAGGCCATTCGCGCCGTCGACCCGGACCACATGCTCTTCCTCGACGGCAACACGTACGCCATGGACTTTTCGCGCTTCGACGTCGAGCGCACCCTGCCCAACGCCGTCTACGCCTGCCACGACTACAGCATGATGGGCTTCCCCGTGCCGGAGCAGTACGAGGGCACCGCCGAGCAAAAGGCCAAGCTGCGCGCCAGCTTTGAGCGCAAGGTGGACTTTATGAAGCGCGCCGGCGTGCCCATCTGGAACGGCGAATGGGGCCCCGTGTACCAGAACCCGCGAACCGACCCCGACGCCGCCGCCACAAACGCCAAGCGCTTCGCCCTGCTGAAGGAGCAGCTGCAAATCTATCAAGAGCACGGCCAGGTGTCGTGGAGCATCTGGCTGTGGAAGGACATTGGCTACCAGGGGCTGGTGTACGTCGACCCGGAGAGTCCCTACATGAAGCTCATCCGGGCCTTCGTCGAGAAGAAGCAGCGTCTCGGGCTGGACTTTTGGGGCGTGGCCGACAAGAGCGGCGTCGACGGCGACGTGTACGGCCCCTTCATCCGCAAGCTGAAGGAGTCCGTCCCCGAGCACCTCTTGAAGAGGAAGTACCCCAAGATCTGGACCTTTGACCGCCAGGTCGAGCGGGCCGTGAGGGAGATGCTCATGAGCGAGTATCTGGGACACGAAATGGCGGAGCTGTTTGCTGGAAAGACGGAGGAGGAGCTTGAGGCATTGGCGGCCAGTTTTGCCTTGGAGAATTGCGTGACGAGGGACGAGCTCAACGATATCTTGAGAAAGGACGCCGCCAAGTCGAGACAGTGAGTTGGTTGGGATAGGAGCCATTGTATATAGACATTAGACTGGAGCTTTCTCATCTCTTGATGCCATATTTCGTTAAATGGAACTGATGACCAAACCCGACTGGTGACTTGTCCTTGGAGAATCAACTTCTCCTCCCGTGACTTGGCTGCCTTGGGCGAGACACCAGACGCTGACAGGGCTTCGAGTTTCCCTCTTATCGGGGGAAGACAATCTTGGCCCATGGATCCGAGAGGATTTCTTGCGCTCAAGCAATCGAAGTCGATGGCAGTGTCGCGACCGTGGTTTCGATCCCCTTGCTTGCGCTCGTTACCTCGTATCCCGTTTGCACAACCCCGCGAGCACGCCCAGACTGGTCAAGAGCGTTTCTACGCCTTCGGCGAGGGCCGAGAAAAAGCCCAGCGGATTTGAAATGACGAAGCCGAGTGTGTGGGCATGCAACTCCAACCGTTTCGCGGCGTGACCTGGAGCTACGCAAGGCCATTGCCCAATGAGTCAAGTTTCATGCTTGTGTGAATATCCAAACGTCGTTATTATTCAGAAGCGTTAACATCATACTCAATGTCCGTCCGGATGATATACTTTGCCCCCTTTCTCACGCCTGTCCCTTCGTGAAGTAGTGCACCCCTTGCATCTCCATGGGGAAAGACGGCCAATCCTCCCATGACTGGCCGGACCGGGTAGGCGTTGAGAACTCCCTCCTTGGCGGCAGGAAGGAAAAAGGTTGTTTCGCCACCCTCGAATTCGTCATTCAGATACAAAAGGAAAGTGAACAGGGAGCTCTGCTTCTTTTCCGGGGGCGAAGAGTCGTAGACGTACGTGTCGTCGGGCAGGATTCCAGACGGCGGCCACGCTCCATCAATGTGACATCGATACTCGGCCCCGGGAACATACCTGTACACGCGGAAACGCCGGTTGATGCCCCGCGCCAGACGACCATTCACCGACGCGGGCACGAAAGGGGAGATGCGCGACCACAGCAGATCGTGGAACTGGGTATCAATGACCCAGTAAAAGTTGTGTGCCAGAATGCTGGCGTCTTCGCCCTCGCGGAGAGGCGCATCGGGGAGAAACTCGACACTTTCGCCGGCAGCAATGATGGCCTTGCACTCGGCGGGCGAAAGCACGTTCTTGGCCAGGCCGAGACCGGGGACGTGAGGATGGTCGTGCCACTCGATGGGAAGTTTCGTAGAGTCGATGGGGATGGTGTTGGGTTGCGAGGTGTAAAGGATCGCATCGTGGTGATTGGGTGGTTTGCGCTCAAGGCCGGGGGTCCTTTCGATGACGCGGAGGGAGGAAGAAATCGACGCGGGGACCGAGTCGAAGATGGATTTGTCGAGGACAGACGCATAAGTCTGGTGAGGGGTCGTCGTGGGACGCAAGTCCCACGTGTCTTGGAAGGCAATGGGGGACGAGGAGCTCGACGCGGCGGAGGGGTTGCTGTCGATTGGGCCAGTGACACGCAGCACAGCGTCGAGAGCATAGAGCAGCTCCTTTTCCTTGTCCGAGGGTTCTGCGATGGGGGCGTTTACTTCCGGTCTCCTCGAAAAGCCACTGACAACGTCCAGGTCTCGCACCCATCGACACAAGGCGCCGAGCTTTGGTTCTTCTCCCCGGATCCTCATTTCCGCAAGCAGAATCCTTGCTTCGGTCCATTTCTCGTCTTCGAAGGCGGCCGTGATTCGTCCCGTGAGGTTTATGCCAGCTTTTCATCATGTTAGGCCCGCCCACGGAATTGGGGGAGACGACGCACCAGCACTATTCACACCGGTGGTACAAGATTGTCGAAACTCGTAGACGGCGACTCGGAGGTCCTTGCATGCTTTCGATTTAGTAAGACCGGGATATTGTGCGAGCGTTGTGAGTGTCTCAATTGTGATTTCGAGTTCTTCTTCGGAGGTGACGGTCTGGAGACTCTTCGGTTCGAAAGTCGGGCCGTCCGGGGGCGGAGTGACTGTTTTTACCGTCTTTGCGGTCTTGTTGGGCAATTGAGCCTGCGCATTGCGCTTCCGCTTGGCTGATTTGGATTTTGCCATTGTGATTGAGATGATTGACAAAGGAAGTCGCGATGGGATGAATGGATCAAGATTGATAAGAAGGTTTCGTGGGGTTGTGGGGTTGTTAGTGTTGTGCGCTGAACGTGCCGTAGCACGTGACCCGTTCACGGAGGATGATAATTGCATACCTACCTAGGTAACTATTATTGAACTCCTATATATTTGGGGCGTGGAGGGCTTTGAAATGTTTGAAGTTCAACGTCTGATGCTGGTCTCGTACAAATGCGAAATCCGGTTCAAGACACCTCGGACTCGACACTGGCGGATGCGCTTCCGAGGTAACACTCCAAGACTGACAGGCATACCGGTACGGAAAGTGAGGACTTATGACTGTAAATGATTTTGAACCTAAATATGGAGCTTATGGGAAAGTATCATAACTTGTTAGGCTTCTGGCCCCGAGCAATAAAGAGTTGCTGCTCACCACCAATCTCCTCGGGCATCGTACACCGCTCTGCAGTCCACTTCCAAAACCAACCTTGGAGGCCCGCCTGGTCAAACGCAGTCTTCACCTCGTTCTCGGTGAACCCCATGCGCGTGATGGTGTGGTTCGACATTTCCATGGCCTTCTCCGGGAGAGGACACCCGCTCTCCGAAGAGTTGACCCAGTCGACAATCACCAACACCCCTCCCTCTGCAAGTCTGTCGCCGAGTTTCTCAATCATCTTGGTGGGCTCTTCAACGTGGTGTAGAGCCATGCACATGGCGATTACGTCAAAGTCGAAGAATTCGGGAGAGTCGAGTTCGGGGGACGGAGTCGCGCCCGGGTTCAGGAGGTCGGCTTGGATGGCGCGCCTCTTCTCGGGGCCGACGCCTTCCTCGTGTGCCTTTTTGTTGTACTGCTCTGCCATTCCGGACGAAATGTCCATTCCGCGAATAGTGTCGACGAAGGGGGACAGGGCCTTGGAAGATTAGCCATGGGTAGTCTCTTGATGGGCGAGAACCTACGCGCGATGCGAGCCCGTTGCCGCAGGCATAGTCTAGTAGCTTTTTAGGGGACGTTGAATCCTTGATGCCGATCCATTCGGCGCTCTGTTGGAGTTCGGTCGCGATGTAGTTGGACAGCTTGACGACCCAGGGGATGCTGAAAGCGTCCACCGCGACTTTGCTACACCTTGTCAGTGGCGAAAGGGGGACCATATTGAGAGAGAGTATTTTGGTACTTGAAGTGTTCTTTATTTTGCTCCCCGAGAGATTTCGTGGGGTCTCGATGTTCGTGGTGCGCCATGTTGAATACCTTGGTCAGCGATGGTAAGTACTGAAATGCTAATGATGCTTCCCGTCAACTATACTGAATGCCTTTGAGTTGCCCACAACGTGGGCGCTTTATATACATCCATAGAAAGTTGCCGGAAAGTGGCCGATGAGGTTATGTCTCCGGGGTATTTATCCCGCCGGGAACATTCTGCAGGGCTGCCCATCCGGGTTCTTTCATATTGGGGAGAGGTGCTGCCACGGAATGACAATGAGAGTCTCATTAATTTTCCATCGGGGCTGCTATTTGGAATACCTAAGCTGAGCACGCGAGGGGGAGTGCCGACGCTTTACTACCTACGTACATTAGTAGGCGACAATTGAACCGGTGCTACGGCTGGATTCCTCAAGACAATCAAAGCTTGCTGCAACCTGAGGGATGATAAGAGCAGGAGAAAAGCATCTCTAGGTATCCGTACATATGTACTGTAAGTGGAATACGATTACATATCCGTAGGTAGAAGAAGTAATAATTACTAAGGATTAATCAGGCATGGTTATTCTCGGACCGTAAAGTGCAACAACATTAGCTCCACGACGTCTAGGCTGCACTGCCCAAGGCGCTTCACTAGGCGGCAACCTATGGACGCTTCAGACCAGTAGCGTTGAACCAAGTCACAAACAAACAAACTCCTTCAACCTTCTCCCCGAATGACTCCTTCGCCTCCCCGCCACGCGCCCCCAACTATGCCTCTTCTCCAGACGTGTTTGCCTGGCTTCACCGTCTCACAGCATGAGTGATGAGCCTAGTGGAGCCCGGGAGCTTCAACCCGCAGGCAAGAAAGGCTCACCGAGCCAGTCAAACGCCATGTTTGTGCTTAGTGGCAATGCGAAGGCAGACGGGCTTTTTGTGTTTGGGGGCCGTTTGCCCAATTGCCAAGGAGCCGTGCAGCGGGTGCCTGATGAGCTTGAGGCCTCGGGCAGTTGACGGCAGTTTCCTTGCTCGGCAGCCCAGCTATAAGACCTGGCCTTCATTCACATGTTGGGGCTGGAAGAAAGTCATCACCAGTCACTTCTTGCTTCTGTTCTTTATCCTGTTCTATATACGTTCCTCTTTGCTTTCCATTCCCTTTGCCTCATAACCCCCACACAATTAACACACTCCTCAGCCATGCCTGGCTCAGACACGATGGAGTCCGTCAAGAGCAACGACGATCTCTCGTCGGTCGTCATCGTCACTCCCCCAGAGTCGACAGTCGATAGCACAGCGGCCGACTCCAAGGACTCGGCAGTGAAGAAGGCCGACGGCGAGAAGACAGTTGACGAGGAGAAGAAGGACGGCGATGAATCAGACAAGAAAGACGAAGACGAGAAGAAGGAAAAGGTCATGGTCGGCCTCGTGTGCGACACCAAAGACCTCTACGCAAAGTACGACGAGAACGGATCCCGGTCGTGGACGGACAAGCTCCCCAGCGACCTCGAGGAAGCGGCCGAGAACGAAGACACGCAAAAGTATGCCGTCATCATCCGAAAGAGTAAGTCAGACATGAACAAAAGTATCGAAACGTGACTGACCCCCCCCCCC
>JAMQMW010000226.1:0-24193 GCA_024115155.1 Thelonectria blattea
GGCATGATACTAGGATAACGAGGAACCGAAAGAGCATCAACCAACGCCATGCGATTCTGCGAGGTTCTCACGAGAGTTGCCTATTTGGCAGCGATGCTCAAAGTCGTCGACGACGGGCAGTTCCGCGACGTCATCATCCGCGAGGGCGACATGTTCCTGCTTCCCGGAAACACGCCCCACAACCCCGTCCGCTTCGCCAACACGGTCGGCGTGGTCCTCGAGCAGCGCCGGCCCGTCGAGTCGCTGGATCGCATGCGCTGGTACTGTGCGAATTGCAAAGAGGTGGTGCACGAGGCCGCCTTTCACTGCACCGACTTGGGAACCCAGATCAAGACGGCCGTCGAGGACTTCAAGGGGGATAGCGAGAAGAGGACTTGCGGGAAGTGCGGTGTTGTGGCCGACTGGGCGCCTCCGCCGGGGTCCATCAAGGATCCCAACTTGGAGTAGGTGCAGTGGTGGTTGGTGTAGCATAGTTGTAGCAGTACGTGTATATTCAAAAGGGTGATACAGATGCCCATTGCACTTTTGGATCCTAATGTTACATCTTTAAGTCTCGGCAAAAGCATACGAGCTGGGCGACTCCTCTACGGGAATCTCAATGCTGCCGTCCTCGAGCTCCTTGCCGTCCACCTTGACGCCCGCCGTGATAACATCCCCTGGAACAGCCGGGCCGACGCCGGCGGGAGTTCCGGTGAGCACAATGTCGCCGGGGTGCAGCGTCATGACCTTGGAGATGTCGCTCAGGATGCGAGGGATCTGGTAAATCATCAGGTTGGTCGAGCCCTGCTGCTTGACCTCGCCGTTGACCTTGAGAAACAGCTCGACGTCCTGCGGGTTTGCGATGGCCTCCTTGGAGATGACCTTGCTCATGGGCAGGAACGTGTCGAAGCCCTTGGCGATGTCCCAGGGGAGACCCTTCTTCTTGGCCTCGTTTTGGGCGTTGCGCGCCGTCATGTCGATGGCGACGGCGTAGGCTGGACGAGAACGTGTCAACCGAGTTTACCACCAACTACCAGGCCTGGTCACTCACCCTGAATAGCCTCAATCGCTCCCTTCAGATCCGAGGCTTGGAGATCGCGAACCACCTTGCCAATCACCAGGGCCAGCTCGACCTCATAGTGCATGTCGATGCCCTTGGGCCGCAACACGGAACCCTCGCCGGGAAGCACAATCGACGACGGCGGCTTCAGGAAGAAGAAGGGTTGCTTGGGCTTCGTGTTGTTGAGCTCAGCAATGTGCTCGCTTGCAACCAGTCAGTTCGGTCGGGAGCATTGCCGAAGGGCGAAGACGTACGCAAAGTTGCGGCCAATGCAGACCACCTTTCCGGCCTGCTTTAGGGAAGAAGCCTGAGGGGCCAGGGAGGCCATTGTGCGTCGAAATGCGAACATGGTGGACAAAGGAATGACGGGGAACTGCTTTATGTGTACTTGGAACGAGGTGAAGCAGCGAGTTTGAATGGGCTTTGTATGGCGGAATTGAACGACGCAACTTCGGAACGGATATCCGACTCGACTCGTGGAAAAGCCTCGGAGACAGGTCCCCGCCGCGGATCGGTTGCCGACAAGACAAAGCACGATGCGAGTCCAACAGGTTCCAGCAGCCGTGGAACAAAAGAACAATGGTTTTGTTGTGGAAGCTTTGAAGCCTTGGAGTCTTTAACTGCAGTGTGCTAGTCATTTTCGGCAAATGGCAGTCTCGACATGGCTGTTCCTTCCTCGTTAAGCGCAGAAGCCGCTCCTTCCCAAGTTTCTCCCGCCAGCACACGACACCATGAACATCACGGGTGTTCATATTTGAGGTCGACTTCTTCCTGAACAACACAAAAAAGCCGAAAGAATGCAATTTCATTGTATACGACAATTCAGGCTCAAGGACTGCTCGTCCTCGGCCATAAAAGCACCCTCATGATCCTCGTTGAAGCAGACGATGCCTTCATCACCACACACCCAATCAACGCATTTCACCACCATCGACGCTCAAAATGTGTATCGCCGTTAACAGATGGTATTTCTGTCCGGTGCCCATGCCAGCCAATGGCGAGGCACTGCCCACTTCAAAGACCCCGGCGATTCCCTCGATGCCATGGAGAGAATGGAGGGCGGGTGATTTGGTTCCCGAGGCCGAACTGGTACACCACCACGTGCCCTCATATCCCAACTTCGTCTATGTTCGTCATCTCCACCCGACCACGATTCGATGTGCCATTGTGGACGCCAGGCATTGTGCCGAGTTGAAGCAGCAGACTCGCACCGAGCTCTATTCCATCGCCTGTCCAGAATGCACCAACGACAATGTGTGCTTTCCCGAACGACCCCCTTTCCACGTCCACCGCCAAGAGCATGTGCTCGAGAGTTTCGACAGCGGCGATCTCAAAGCCATTGCTTGGCAGTATTTCAATGAGCTTCTGATTCTACTAATGGCCTACATCCGCGTTGATCTGGAACAACGAACTCGGATGAGCGAACCCGAGTTTGATATTTTGTCGCGTACCTGCCTGTGCACCGAAAACGAACTCCACGCCAGAGTTTCTGGCTTGCGTGGGACGGGCTTCGACCACTATTGCCGAGAAGACTGGTGCGCCAATATGTTTGAACCCGTCTATCATAACATGTCGAGGGCGATGCGCCTCTATGACGCCGGAGCAATCAGGAGGTTGATGCCGGCTACCTGGGACGAGATGACGCACGAAGCCTTTGACGAAGAGAGCGTGAGTTGGAAGAGAGACGTCTTCGGCCACATTCCCAATCAGCAGTGGTATGCCACGACTGAGGAAGACGACTATGCTAGATTCTGCCGCATGGTGGCCATGTTGGGCGAAAACGTCCAGAGGCTGTTCCATATGGGCTACGAGAACATCTTCGACCCCGGGAGCCTGCCATTTGAGGGGTTCGGACAGGCTGATTTTGGGAAATGGCTGGAGGACAGACAAGAACCGATATACTTCTGCATTTGGTACGTCGTCATGGATCCCGGTCTGAGTGCGGCTTTCCTCGAGCTGCTGATGCGAGACTACCTCCCCTCCTTTTTGATCCCCCAGGATAATATCATCCCACCCGAAAACAGGCGCTCTGCCGAGTGGAAATTCATCAATTGCCCTTTTCAAGGATCGTTGCCAAGCTATCTGGCAACTGAGTACAAACGATGCTCTCAGCGCAACCAACTCGCAGTCAAGGATTCCAAGATGCGAGCCTCGCGCCGAGTGTCTCAAATGAAACACAACAGAGAACTCGAGTACGCAAAAAGAAGCAGGCGACAATCGACAGCCACCGGTTTGCTGGCCCAGCACCCCCTCAAAGACCCGAAGATCCTTGAGGCGACGCCAACTTGCGCCTTGTGCGGGGACGACTTCTTTCCTCAAGACGAGCTCCCCTTCCACCTGAAAGTGGCACAAATGCCTTGTTGTCAACAGCCGCTCCATTTCCGCTGCCTCAAGGGCTGTGCCGGGTTGACCGAATTCACGCTCCTCCAGACCAAGTGTCCCTATTGCAACACCCTCTTGTCCAAGCACATGAACATGTTGAGGTTCAGCTCGGACTGGGCGGGAAACTTTGGAGAGCGTACCAATTACTTTGACAACATTCGCATCGCAACCGAAGCAGATAGGGATGGGAGGGAACGCCAGCTAATAGAAGCGGCCGAGGGGGTGGTGGACATGATGGAAAGTCAGGACAGGGCGGAAGGGGTCATGTACGCGCAGCAAAGGTTCGACGCGCTGTTCCGGCTGGCCATGGAGAGTGAGAGGGAGGCGGCCTGGACGCAGGTCGTTGGGTACGACGACTATCTCGAGGGGCGGCTCAATCACGACGAGTGGCACTACGAGGAGGAGGAGGAGGAGCGGCGAATGTTTGGGTACCCGTAGGGGGGTTACGAACAAGCAGAGGCGTTATTAGGACAGAGGCAGTCGGAAAAGTATTGATCATTTGGACAATTGGCAATGACAATCTCAAAGCAACAACACGTACGTACGTAAATGGTGACATTCGACCCTACCCAAATCTATGCATTTTACTTTTTTCCACCCCCGACCCCTATCCATCCCCTTCTCCCCGATCCGGTCAAGCAACGTGAACAAATGCACGCTTCTTCGCGCTCCTCGTCTCGCTCTCAGCCTCCCAGTTCTCATCGACATAGTCCTTGACACTCCGCTCCCTCAACTGCATCCCCACAACCTTCAACGCCGCAATATTAACCCCCATCTCGTCCTTTTGCCGCTTCAGCGCCTGCCGGAGGTGCACGCGAATCCCGTCAAGCGCGACGCGCATAGTGCGACTAGCGACGATTTGCCGATGGTGCGTCTTGAGCATGAAGAACAGGATGCGGCAGGTCAGGGGCACGTTCATCTCGCGCGAGGCGAAGAGGTCGAGAAAGGTGAAGAGAATAGGCACCGAGGCAAAAGGCAGGGTGAGCAGGGCGTCGTGTAGAGCTGAGGCCTTGATGCGCTGCAGGACGGACATGACGTGGGCTTCGGCGGAGATGTTGCCGAGAGCGAGGAAGACGGGGTTGCGCTGCGGGGGCTGGGCGTGCGGGTTTGTGAGTTTTGCGTCGTGGTATTCGCGGAGGAGGTTGAGGTCCGCCATGGCCATTTCGAGGGCGTCGGCGATGCGCTCTCCGGCCATGAGCGTCTCGGTCGTCTGCTTGGTAGCGGCGGCGACTTCGTCGTCTTGGTCTTGGGCGTCGGGCTCGCGCTCCAGGGACGTGGTGAGTGTGCTCTCGTACAGTTCCTCGATTTCGCGCTCGCGCTCCTCTTCGAGGAAGATTTGCTCCTCCGTCTCGTCCCACACGCGGATGCTCTTGTCGTGGCCCGCGCTGGCAAGGAAGGTCCCGCTGCGGCTGACGGCCATGGCCCAGACCTCGCCGTGGTGGCCGTCGAGCCGCTGGATCTGCTCGAACTTGTCGGCGTCCCAGTAGCGGATGGAGCGGTCCTTGCTGCTGCTGAGGAAGTGGTGGCCGTTGCCGTCCGAGTTGTGCGGCACAAACGCCACCTGGAGGATGCTGTCCTGGTGTCCGAAGAGCGCCTTGTGGCAGTCGCCAAAGTCGAGGCCCCATATCCGGATGTTCTTGTCGGCCGAGCTGGTGACGATCAGCTTGCTGTCGTACGAAATGTCCATGCTGAGAACGGGGAGCTTGTGGCCGTAGAGGTTCAGGAAGAGCTTCAGCGAGTCGACGAAGAAGACCTTGACCGTGTTGTCGAGCAGTGCCACGGCCAAGAGCCTGGCGTCGGGCGAGAACTTGAGGCTGAGGATGTCGTCCGAGACCTTGAGCGTCCGCGACTGCACGAGCTTCAGCTTGGGAGTCTTCCTCGTCGTGCCGAGCACTTCTTCCTGCACAATCTTGAAGTCCCAAAACTTGGCCGTCTTGTCCGCGCTGCCGGACACGACCGACTGGCCGTTGGGGTGCACGTGCAGCGACCAGATGGCGCCCTCGTGGGCGTCGACGCTGTCGAGAAGGGCTGCCGAGGCCACGTCGAAGAGTTGCAGTTCGCCGCTCTTGGTGCCGACCACAACCACCTTGTCGCCAGGCAGGAACGAGCAGCACAGCGCGTATCCGCTCTCAAAGGTGCGGATGCAGTTTTGCGTCTTGATGTTCCAGACCTTCAGACTTCCGTTGGAGGCTGATGCCAGCATCTTGTCATCCGAGCTCAGCGAGAGGGCGCGAATGTCTGTCCGGTGTCCTGGTAGCTCGACCGCCAACGACCGCGTGTAATCAGGGACGTCCGCCTTCTTCTTGTCGCTCTTATCCTTGGTCGGTACACTGTAGTACTCGAGCTGGTTGTTGGTCGTCCCTACCAGCAGGTGAAGGTCCTTTTGTCCAGTCGGCACAGCCCAGTCAACAGACCTCACTTTGCCGCCAGTCCGTACAATGACATATTGCACAAACACGTCACTGACGTCGGCTTCTGATACGTCTTCCTCTCCAGCTGCCTCCTCTTCGGTGGATTTGCCGTCCTTTTGCCTCTCGCGACGTCTTCTGCGTTTGCGGGCCAAAGCCTTCTTGATCTCGGCCTCGGATCGTATCCGCCACACATCGACTGCCTTTTCTGACCCGTGGACGGCGAAATAGTCCCGCTTTGGGTGGAAGATGACCTCGGTGGCCTTGTCCTTGCTTTGTCGGTGCAACGTTCCGCGGTCGCGGAGGAATTGAGCAGCAGCTGACGAATCAACCCGACGTGCGCTCAACGCTAGGCCGTCAGCATCAAGCGACCATACCTTGATCTCTCCATCGTTGCCAGCCGTAATGCACCCGCTGTAGTCTGGTGATAGCCCGAGAGCCCAGCACTCGCCGTTCGTTTGTGAAATATGCGTTTCGATGCAGTGTCTTGTGTTCAGGTCCCAGAGTTTGATGAGAGAGTCCTTGCCAGTGGTTAAGAGGAAACCATCCGATGCGCCTTCCGTGTCGACCACCATTGCTTGCGCGCCATCTTCGCCTTGTACTTGCGGCTCTGGCTCGATAAATTCGAGGCCCGTCACCTGGTCCTTGTGTCCTCGCAGCTTGAACTGGCCAACTTCTGCTACCAGATCCCAGACAATAATGTCAGTGTCCTTGGAACCGCTGGCAAGTCTGACGCCGGACTTGTCGAAAGCAAGTTTTGTAATGGCCGACTTGTGACCGTTGAAGTTGACAACAACCGTCGCAATCTTGCTATCCCAGAGTCGAATGCTACCGTCCTCGTAGCCAACAGCGAAGACGTCCTTGTCGGCCTTGCTCTGGGCAATCGCAGTCACGGGAACCGTGCATCGTTCGTCGCGCCAACGGCTGATGAGTTCGCCCTTCTTGATATCCCAGCATATGACTTCTTCGTTCGCGGCGGCGATGGCTTGTCCCGCGCCCGTGCCGGTTCGATCCCTCGCGGCCCAGACGAGATTCGAGGTGCTGGAGGCGACGACGCCAAAGGATTTGGTGTGTTCGAATTTTCTAGTCGCATAAGCGTCAGCCCAAGTCGCAAGAGTCCCCCGGTGATCTTACAGGTATGACTTGACCATGTTTACCGAGTTGCGACCAGCATTGGCCTCTTCAACTTTTCTTCTTGGTCTCCAGCAGAGGTTTAGCCCACACTCAACTCGATGTTTGGGAAATTTTCTTATCGATAAGACTGTGGCGCATGGCCCACATCCGTCGCATCTCGACGTCACGTGCGTGGTTGGGAGCTTGACGTGCCTCACCACGTCAGCCCCACTAACCACCTAGGCGTCACCTAAGCTCCAGGTCGACGACAGGAAAGGGGATCGCAAACCAACTCACCGTCAAGATGCTTTTGCTAGACTATCAGAATGTGCTGATTCAATCGGTGCTGACCGAAAGGTTCTCCGGGTAAGCTTCCAAATGCGTCCATTGCTTAAAACCGAGCTCATCGTACGTCAGTGCCCCTCCCGCCTCCATCGACCAGACGGTCAGCGACTTCGACGGCGTTACCTTCCATATCTCGACCCCTGAGACCAAGACTCAGATCCTCCTTTCGATTCAAATACGATGCTTCCCCGATCTCGTTAAATACGGCGCCGAAGAGGTCCTCCAGCGAGAGTATGGCGAATACGTGGCCCCGGTCGAGCCGGGCTTCGACTTCTCGGTCATGGTCGACCTTGAGAACCTCCCAGAGACCAAGGGTACGGTTGAGGTCTGCTTTGCAGATGACGCTAATGCTAACGTCGTTTCCAGAGGAGCGTGAGGCCCTCGCTCTCAAGTTTGCCCTCCTAAAGCGCAACGCCATGGCTGGACCGTTCGAGCAGGCTTACGAGGAGTACTACGCCCTCAGGGAAGAGGCGTCCAAGTTTACATCCGAGGAAGCTCCCCAGGGAGTTCGCGAAGGCGGCGAAGTCAAGGCTATTCACTACCGAGAGGAGGAGGCCATTTATGTGAAGGCCAGCCACGACCGAGTTACCGTAATCTTCAGCACCGTCTTCCGAGAGGAGACGGACAGGGTGTTTGGCAAGGTCTTCATCCAAGAGTTCGTCGATGCGCGAAGGAGAGCCATCCAGAACGCCCCTCAAGTGCTCTTCAGGAACGACCCCCCTCTTGAGCTCCAGGAAGTTGAGGGCATCCAAAGGACCGGCGCCGGCGACATCGGATACGTCACTTTCGGTATGCCATCTCAATTTCAGGGGATGCGCCCCAGCTAACCATGTCACAGTCCTTTTTCCCCGTCACCTTACCCCCCAGCGAATGAACGATGTCATTTCCCACATCCAAACTTTCCGCGATTATTTCCACTACCATATCAAGGCATCAAAGGCCTATATTCACTCTCGTATGCGAAAGCGAACTGCCGATTTCCTCCAAGGCAAGACCTCCAAATATTCGTTAGTGGAGACCATGTTGACACGTACCAGTGCTGCGCCGCGCCAGACCCGAAAACGAGGAGAAGGAGAGGAAGACTGCGAGCGGCAGAACTTTCAAGGTGCAAGGAAACTAGACGTTTGGGTAGAATGAGGCTGGAATTACATCCACGAGTGCACTAGTTAGATGATGCGCTGGAGAAGATCAAGCCAATGGAGTCAGGTCGGGGGTCGTCATGTTGGAGAGAGAGCTGCTATGAGCGAATGAAATGATAAAATCCCATCAATTGAAAACTTATATGCATACAGGCCTATATCAAGACACACGATGTTGTCGGTCTAAACACGTGGGTTGGTTGTTGTCGTTTCCCCAACCGTCTCGCCTGAGGCACCCAGCTAGTGCAGAGCCGGGCATATCCATCCCGTTCGCCGGCTTTCCCTGCGCGACCCTGCAGTTGACCGCCGGCCGGTTGCCAACTCAGCACGTTGCATCACGACCACCGGGTCGCAACAACAATGGTTTGGCCCTTTGGATCGTCGAGCTCTGCGAAGGGCGACAAGGTCGAGAAGCGCGAGCGTCCGGTCTCGTGGTCCGACTCCCTAGGCACACCTGATCCCGACCCCTTCATCGCCGCCAAAGAATGGGCTCCCATCGTCCTCTTCTCCCTAGCCGGCCTCGGTGCTCTGCAGCTGTACGCCAACTACCTACGGCGAATACCCGGCGCCGCCTTTGTTCGGCCGAATTTCTATCGAAGTCGAAGCCTCTACGGCAGGGTCACTAGCGTGGGAGACGGTGATGGCTTCCACCTGTTTCACACACCGGGGGGGCGTGCCGTGGGCTGGGGCTGGCTGAGGAGGATCCCCGAGAAGCGAAAGGACCTCAAGGATCGAACGGTATGTTATTCATGCGCGCGTTTCGATTGACCGCGAACGCCCACTAACCATTGGACAGATCTCGATTCGCCTCGCCGGCATCGATGCGCCCGAGCTGCCACACTTTGGCCGACCCGCGCAGCCCTATGCCCAGGAAGCCCTCGAGTGGCTGACAAAGTACATCCACAACCGCAACGTCCGAGCCTACATCTACAAGCGCGACCAGTACGACCGCATCGTCGCGACGGTGTACGTGCGGAGGTTCTTGTTCCGCAAGAACGTCGGGCTGGAGCTGGTCAAGCGAGGGCTGGCGACGACGTACGAAGCCAAGTCGGGCGCCGAGTTTGGAGGGTTGAAAAAGGTGTACGAAAAGGCCGAAGCGACGGCGAAGAGGAAACGAGTTGGTATGTGGTCTATCGACCCGAAAAAGTTCGAGAGCCCGAGGGAGTACAAGTCGAAATGGGCAAAACAGGATGCAAAGGACATCTGATGTGTTTACGACGGGAGTCAACGATTGATGCCACAAAACGATATGCATGAATGATATGGAGGCCCTAGTAAATATGTTTCCCGTGGCCGTATACATCCACAGACAAGACAAGTCCAGACGATGTCAACTCTGAGAGGGTCTAAGGATTCTCGTTCGCATAGTAGGTGAGCGAACCAACATAGTACTTTCGAGTCGGCATAGGCTTAACAATGCAGATTGGGTTTACCTATCGGCGTCTCAGGACCCGGGCCGAGATAACGCACCAGCAGACGGGATGCATGTACAGAGGCTATCCGAACATGCACAGACGAGCGCCCGTTGAAGGAAGGTTAACGTCGAGATATCCCCACTCAACTCGCGGATGTAAACGAGCCGGTGCCTCAGCACGCTCACATCTAGCCAAGGCATGATACACATACCGGTAGTACCTCTCCCAAGCTTGCTAGGGCCTCGCACCGACATGTGCCCAACTTCATGCCACTCGGTAGACGGAGAGTGCCACGTCAACAGAGAGTGAGTAATAAGGCAGCCGACAAGCGTGCCAGCTCAGATATGCAGCGGTTTCATGCTGCCCTGTCGATGTGAGCTTATGTAGATGCAGATGCAGAGGTAGGTCCAGCAAAGCAGAGCAGGGAGGGAGAAAGGGAGGGAGGGGGGCCGGCCAGCAGCCGTTGGAAGCAAATGGACATATCTTGGGCCGCCTCAGGACAGGTACCGAGAAGCCGTCGTTGGTGCGATCATTCGCTAGAGATGTCAAATGATGGGGACGGGTCGGGGCCCTGAGGCTGGGAGGCATGAACGCGCGAGGTCCAACCAACGTTCTTTTCGATGCGGCGACGGCCATGATTGGCGAAGACGGGCATCATGGGCAATCTAAAGGCGGCCGCGATATAGAAACCCAAGGAATGAGCCGCGACTTCGGAGACATTCCTTTTACTATAGGTACACATGTGACGGCATCGAGATTTTCACCGTCGTCCATCGACCTGATTCACCACGTATGCCCCTGTCCGAGACACACAGTCAGACAGCAGCGATACGGATGGCGCTGGACGAAGAATGCAACCCCTGTCGAGCCCCAGCCGAAATGGCCATTTTATGCTGCGGGCACCTTTGTTCACAGTTCACTAGAAAGAGCGGGCCGAGGAGAGGCCAAACGTTCAGGGGTCTTCACCACAAGCAGGCCACGAATAGCACGACCCGGCCACCCCAGCCCAGCGGTGAATGCATGCACAACAACTGCAAGGGAGGGAAAGTCGACCTCGTCTTGCGTGTCTCTTGCCTGAGTGTGGTCCACTTCCTCTTCAACACCCAAACCTTTCCCTTCTCTTCGTCGAGCGAGACGAGGAATTCCTTCATCCCGCCAGCCGAGGGGATCCTTACCTCTTCTCTACGGATATCCGGTCCTTTACCTTTACTACTCCCCAGTCACTCGTTTTCTACTCCAACTTTCTATTCTTGTGTTACGCACCGCCAACTCCGGTCGCTGCGCCTCTGCCATCGCGCGCACTCTCGCTCACTCGCTCTCACCCCTCGACGCCCAATTGGCGTTTCTGACGTTCCTTTCCAACAGCCTCATTCCCATCGTTCGCTCTCTTGTTCGCCCACCCACACACACACACACCCAACCCACACTCTATTTCTGCCGATCCTTCCAGATCCTCTGACGTCGCCAACAACTGTCAAATTCTTCGACGTCGAGGCACTGCATTCCCCGACGTGGTCAACCCGGTGATCTCGAAACTTCGTTCACTCCTTTTCCGAGGTTCCCACTCGTCTCCCCCCGACGACGACGACCGACCCGACTCGACTCGACTCGACTCCCGGCAACTTCCCTGAACCAGGCAAATACGAAGGTCGGCGACAACTCTGACAGTTGACTCGAGCTGCTATTCCAAGCAATCACTTCTGCGCCAACGGACCCAAGATCATCGGCGTCGCGACTAAATTGAGGTGGCGTCCCCAGTGTGGCCCGTTCCTCGTAGTTGTGCTACGTAAGGTACCTCGTACGAAGAAGCCTTGACGGTACGCCCTCGCTTTCTCCCCCAAAAACAATCAAAATTCCCACCGCCACCTCGAGTGCAAAAGGTGGCATCGCAACGCCTTCGAACATCTAATTCGCGCGTGTGCAACGTCGATCTCTCTTTGGTCGATTTTGCTTGGTTCTCGAAATTCCTCGTGGCACCTTCGGCATTCACTCAGGAACCGTTTGTCTAACCTTGTCGCCTCAGGTACCGGGGAATCGAAGGCCCCTAATCCACGTGGGGCTAGCACCAACCAGGCTCACACCTCGACTGCTGCAGTGAATTGGGCCATCACCACTCACCAGCAATTTCCCGCATCGTGCCGTCAGTGCACTGCCCTCAGTCAAACCTCGACTAAACATCCCACGAAATATTCCCCTCTCTCTCAACTCCCGCTCCGCGAGCGACGACGATACCGCGACGACCGAGTCCACGCGCCCATTGCCAGACTGGAACTTGCTTGGTTCATTTCTCCCGATTCTCGCCTGAGACCTCCCCCACGGTCGCGCATTCCATCGCCACTTCGCCCACGCACGACTGCCCCTTTCTATGGCACATCAGCGACTCTGAGATGCTCGCAAGACCAGAAGATTCGTCAACGATACATTCAGGGTCTATTTTCTAGATCCGGAACCGACACGACTCCTCCGTCCGCAAAATTCACGGCATCCTTAGTCGACGAGAAAACACAAGAATGCGATTGTCTTTTCAACGGCGTCGCTCAACGGCGCGCCAGGCCCCGAGTCTATCCTTTGGTCTCCTCGGCCTGGCTGCGTTGGCGCCTTCATTAGCACATGCGATCAGCTTCACCCCCGTGGAGTCGCCGAACCTCGACTTTTCGAAACTAGGACGAATCGGCGTTGTGGGAGACTTCAGCGGCATTTCACTCTACGAATACGAAGGCCAGACCGAGCGCACGCGCAGTACAAACGGTAGTGAATCACTACTGTCACAGTTGCCTAATGGCGCTCTCGGCTCGCTCGTGTCCAGCGATGCCTCCATCAAGGCACTGTGCGCCTTTGAGCTCAAGAACGGAGACATGAAGGGAGTAATAATTGGCGGTAATTTCACGAGCTTGAACGGCACACAATCGAAAGCCGTCGCGCTTTTCAACCCAAACACGACCGAGATCACACCCCTCGACGGGATCGAGGGCGAGGTGAATGCGCTTTTGTGCGACCAGGAGCGGGACACGGTCTACGTTGGCGGCAACTTTAAGGGAGCCAACTCGACAAACGCCATCGCTTGGGCCGCAGCGGACGGCTGGACAAACCTTCCATTTGCCGGGTTCAATGGACCCGTCAATGCCATCACCAAGGCCTCAAATGGACACATCATTTTCGGCGGCACCTTTACCGGACTCGGAAACACCAGCACCCCGAGCACGCCTGATGCCCAGATTATCAACATTTCGAAAGCCAACATTACCGCCTCAGGCAGCAGCTCTTCAACCGACCCGGAGAACATCGTCTGCTCCAGCGGTGCGAACAACTGGTTGCTACCAGACGGCACCACGGGCTACTGGGATGCCGACTTTGGCTTTGGTTTCAAGCCCACGAAGCTCAGGCTCTGGAATACGCAGTCAGGAGACCGAGGAACGAAGACTTTTCGCTTCACGGCGTTCCCCATCAACGGCATCATGAATCTGACCTACACCGACCCCGACACTAACACCAACAAAACCTGCACCAGCGAATGCCCTCTCCAGGACACCGCGGAATACCAGGACTTCTACTTTATCAATAATGTTGGCATGGATAGGTTCCGCATTTCCATCTCGGCTTGGTACGGCGATGGTGGTGGTCTGGCCGGGATCGAGCTCTATCAAGACGACATCTTTGCCTACGCCATCGAGGACTTCAACGAGCCAACCTGCGGCAGCGTCGACAACCCTTCTTCGGCGACAGCCACCGGCCCCTGGTCTGTGTCACCATCGTTTGAGAGCAGTTCGCAATATCTGACTGCCGATCTCACTGGCGACTACTCGTCGAAATCCGCATCTGTCGTCTTCTATCCCAGCATCCGAGAGTCTGGCAACTACTCCGTCAACATGTACACCCCCGGTTGTATCCAAGACGGATCCTGCCTGACACGAGGACGTGTTAACATCACTGGTGTGATGGCAACCGGTACCGACCAGGACTCCAACTTCACCACCACCTTATATCAGACCAACAACTACGACAAATACGACCAGATCTACTTTGGTTACATCGACCAGACGTCTGATTCTTTCCAGCCGGCGATCACCCTCACGCCGCTCGCTGACCAGGACCTCAGCACGCTCACCATTGTTGCTCAGAAGGTTGGCTTCACTCTGATCGATTCTACGGGAGGTCTCAACGGACTGTTCGACTTCAATCCCGAGGATGCTACAATCGACACGTCCGATCTGCAGAACTCCACCATCAACAAGCTTGGCTCCAGCTTCGATCGAGAGTCGGGTGTCACGGCACTCGTCACGAACGGCGACACCACCTACGTCGGCGGCAACTTCACCTCCAAAGACCATGACAACATCCTCGCCATTATCAAGGAAGAGGACGTCAAGACTCTCGATGGAGGACTCAATGGCCAAGTTGTGAGCATGTACCTCAACGGCACAAAGCTTTTTGTCGGTGGAGAGTTTTCGAACACGCAGAACGACTCGGTCAAGGGCATGAACAACGTGGCTGTATACGACACCGAAGAGGATTCATGGGATGCTCTGGGAGCTGGCGTCGACGGAACGGTCGAGTATGTCGTGCCCCTCATGATCAACATCACGGACGATGTTCCAGAGCTTGTCATTGCCTTCTCGGGTTCTTTCACCGAGTGCAAGGCTTTCGACAACAACAGCGCCATTGCAGTCGACGGATTCGCCATCTGGGTGCCATCCGAGAACAACTGGCTTCAGGGTCTGGACGGCGCTCTCCCGGGCTACAGCGGTGTCCTCACCGCTGCCATCCTGGAGCTTCCTTACAATGGCGGCTCTCTCTTTGCTGGCTCCATTTCCTCTTCTCAGCTGGGCGCGAACAGTGCTGCTACCCTGTCCGACGAGGGTTTTGGCCAATTCCCGCTAAAGATTCAGTCAAAGTCCACGTCTTCCAACTCGTCGAGCCTCACCAAGCGCGATACTCTGTCCATCGATGACACCAATGGCGTCGTGACGGGTCTCTTCTACGATGAAAACGACCACAACATCACTGTGCTCGCTGGTCACTTCACCACCACCTCATCGGACGGCGACGAAGTGAACAACATCGTTCTGATTGAAGACGAGGAGGTGACGGGACTGAGCTCCAACATTTCCAGTGACTCAACGTTCCTCGCCGTCGCCATGCGCGGCTCGAACCTGTTCGCCGGTGGCAAGATCAGTGGAACCATTTCAGGAAGCACCATCAGCGGTCTCATAACCTATGATGTTGAATCCAAGTCGTTCAACTCGCAGTTTCCCCCCCTGACAGGAGGAAACAGCACGGTCAATTCCATCGCCGTTCGTCCCGGCACCGCGGATGTTTACGTGGGAGGATCTTTTGACACGGCGGGTGCCCTGGATTGTCCAGGCCTCTGTGTCTATGACCTCGATTTGGGTCAGTGGAACCGCCCGGGTAGCAAGATCAAGGGAGTTGTCTCCAGCCTTATGTGGGCGTCCAAGAACGAGCTGGTCGTTGGTGGCAACCTGACAGCTAATGGCTCAGACACGCTGTTCCTCGCCAGCTGGGACGCCAAGAAGGAGGTCTGGAGCGACTACGCCGGTGCCGATGAGATCCCTGGCCCTGTTCAAGTCATTGCCCCTGCTTCGAGCGGCCGCGATGAGATTTGGATTTCGGGCACTTCTCAGAAGAATGGCAGCGTCTTCATCATGAAGTACGACGGCGACAAGTGGCAGACGGCGACGCCAGGCCTGTCTTCGGACAGCATCATTCGCGGTCTTCAAGTCTTTTCTGTCACGGAGGATCACGATAAGACGGACATCTTGGGCAAGAAGCAAGTCTTGATGGTCACGGGGTCCATTGACATCCCCAACTTCGGACTGGCTTCGGCCGCCTTGTACAACGGCACTGCCTTTACGCCGTATGCCCTGACCATCAACTCGGACAACTCGCCAGGCAGCATCTCGAGCATCTTTTCCCAGAAGGACGACTTCTTCTCGTCCAGTGGTATGTTCCCCTCCTTTTCTCGTGGATAGATCGTCAGCTAACTCTCTCCCAGGTTCACATCTACGTTTGGTCTTTGTCATTCTCATTGGTCTTGCCATCTCGCTTGGCTTGATGTTCCTCCTCGTCCTGGCGGGCATCATCCTCGACCGAGTGCGCAAGAGACGTGAAGGTTACGCTCCTGCGCCCACGTCCATGTACGACCGAGGAAGCGGCATGCGAAGAGTGCCCCCTCACGAGCTCTTCGAGTCTCTCGGACAAGGACGAACAGGAGCTCCACACGTGTGAGCCACCAATATATACGGAGGATATTGTCGATTTTTCCATCTCGCGAAACAAGCATGCGCATGTCCGGTCTGATTTTTGGCGTTTGGATAGGGAGGCGGGGGCACGGTATAATCGGATCTGGAAGATTCACAAGGGTTTCATTTACAAAAGGATCTCGAGATCCTAGTCGGGCAAAAAGAAGAGAACTCGCGTTCGAGGGCGAGCAAAGACGCATCTGTCGGACGCGAGAAGTCATCATCATCACACTACCTATACCCCTTTTTCGGCTGGTTTCCTGGAGGGGGGGAACGTCATGAAATCAAGCGACTATTTTCCCATCCCCGAACGAGCCGAGTTTGCGTTGTTCTTTTTTCTCATTTGGTTGCCCTTTCTTTCTCCTTTTTCTCGCTGTCTCTCTGCCCTCATATACTTCACTTCACGAGGTCATGACCCCAATCGGTTAATGTTTACCTGTCTATTTCTCCGCAACAGAGAGCGCCCAAGCGCATTTCCTCCCCGTCGAGGACACTTCTTTTTCAACCTCGTTTTTCTCATTTATTTTCCTTTTTTCCCAAGTGTATAGTACCGTTTTCGACAAGATAACAAAGATAACAAGAAAGACGGGACGTCTCCGCGGTTTTAGAAGGATCGGGGCAGATGGTCACGTCGGGAGGGAGGGAGGTGAGATGAGATGTGAGGGTTGAGATTGGTGGAAGGAAGGTGATTTATTTCCTTTGTTCTTTTGGGAGCAGTTTGGAGGATGGTGCATAGCCTGCTCGCTGTGTGGCAGCGATGAGACCTAGGGTAGCTAGTTTAGAACAGATTCGTCTGAATGGAAGCCATTTCCTTGCTTGGTTTTGTGGTGGTTTGTGTTTGCGTGAGTGTTGTGAGTGTGGTGTTTATGCATGGCGGTCATGGTGAAGGATGGTCTTCCGTCTATCTACTCGTGTCTGAGCTGGCCAACATGTTCTCAGCTTAGCTTGCATTCTCTTTGCATTCACAGGTCTGTAGGCTCCGTGGGATTCGACACGTACTCGCAGTCCCTGGAGAACCTCATCCAAGTCATTCTCGTCCAACCTCAACATGGCTGTCATCGAATACTCTCCCCAAAAACATAGCCGTTCCGATACTCTCCCCAACCAGACTTCCTCACATCCCTTCTAAATCCCAGTCCCGCTCGCCGCCTCTTCTACTCCAGGGTTCACCCTCGCGTCGCGTCGCCGTTTAAGGGGGCAGATCTCGGATCTTCAAGGCTAGAATCTAGCTACTCGCGAAGACGCGCGACGGTCGAGGATTGACAGCTTAGAGATGTTGATCTCTGCTTGTCCTGAGGCTCTTGGATCCTAGGTCGCGTTCGTCTCCGTGTCCCCGGTTAGCCAGCCTCTCGTTTTGGCGTCAACCTCTTGAGTAGTTCCTGTGGGTGATTTGCACATAGCGTTGAGTGCACATTTGAAAGCGTCAGCTCCCGCCGGTCAACTCCTCATCGCAGGCCACACTCGTGTCCATGACAATATGGCATGGGAAATACCATCTCAGTCCACACACCCCCTGAAGAGGCGCAGTGTCGTATTCGTGCCCCCAAGCAAGACATCAATAGAAACGTTCCCATCTTGGGTGAGCACTCGCCCGCAGTCATTCTGACCTCACCTAACCTATACCACACACACCCACGACGCGGCAAACAAAGAAGCACAACCCAAACAACCCATCGTCATGCTGTCTCGGGCTGCAGGAGACATGCAGCCTTAGACGCGGAGCCATCTACGTCACAAGGCCTTCATGACATATTGGGTTGTTTGCCCCGACGTCAAATGTGCCAATTGTCTCACCCACACCGACATCGTTGTCTCGGCGGCATTTTTACGCTGATGTCTCAGTCCCCCCGCCCCGCGCCGCGAGTGATGCAATCGTTGTTTCCCCGTGTGTGTGTGTGTGTGGTGGTAGCCTTTTTGCGGTTGGAATAAACAAGACAAGCAAGAAGACGACACCCTCTTCTCGTCAAGTCTGGAATGATTCCTTTGCACAACCAGCCATTTTGCGGAGCCATGACGCAAAAAGGCCCTTCATCCTTCATCATCACGAGGGAGTAAGGCTCCGGGCGAGCGTGTGCGTGTGCGTGAGCTTGTGCTGGCTCGCCACGGCATCATCGGGGGTGGACGGGTATGGCACCCGCCGAATACCTCTCTCTCTCTCTCTGTCTCCCCGTATCCGTGCTGTATGTACTTCGTACGTACATACATACGGATACACGTCAACTACCGGCGCCATGGAGACGCCAATCGGTAGGGGACACAAGAGTTGGCCCGCCGTGTGTCTATGGACACATTCGTACAAGCGCCGCGTCCGACGTGGCGCCTATTAGTAGGGGATGGGAATTCGAGCAATTCCCATGCCCTCCAGAGAAGAAAGCCGCCAAGGGAGAGATAAGACATGTGTCTCGGCGAGATGGCGGGCCTGGAAAAAGCCACCGCTAACACGGCCTTTTTGTCTTCGTCCCCTTCGTCCCCCCGGGAGATTTGCTTTCTCTCAAAGGGCAACGCCTTGGGGAAGACGCTCCAGTTTCCCCGGGTCGGCATTGCTTGCCATCCCGCGCGGGCGAATAACCATCTCACGCAGCCAGGCCAAGACCCGTCTCCGGCTCAGATGCAAGCGGACAGCTGCAGCATGTTATCCGCACTCCATACGGATACATACATACGGATACAGATTGTACATGTACGGGTGCCATACTGCAACTGCACTCTCCATGAGGGGGACCCGCCACCAAATCTGAGACATCAGATAGCCTCCCGGGGGGCTGGCTGTCAGGCTCAGAACGAAACAAAATGCCTGGGGGGCTTGCCGCACATCAGCATCTCATCGAGAAGTTAGTTTATTAGACCGACCTTGGCCTGAGATGAGATGGACCATCGCCAACTTTCGGTAGGGCCCCTGAAGCCATCCGGACACCTCTGACGGGGAACCTGTTAGTCCTTCTTTCTCTTCTGCTGCTGGCGTCGTAGCCATTTTGATCGCCCTGCATATGCCGGGGTCCTTTGCTCGCCCCCTGCGGCCCTGCACCAGTGCAGCAAGCAGCAGCGGCACACGGCTTCTTCACTCACTTGTCCTGTGAACTCGTCGACCCGACGCGGCCAATGACCGAGCAGACAGACTGCGGAGCCGGCCACCAAAGCAAAAAACCCCATGGATGCTATTCGGCCCATTGTCCGTCAGTGAGATGAATGCCTGATCGTCACAATCTCGCACTCATGCCGCCTGTCAGCCTGCCAAGCTGATCCCCCGGCACTCCCAAATAGCGCCTGCTGAACCCTGCACCTCACCTCCAGGTTGCCTGCCCGCCTTTGCCCGCCTTTGCCTGCCTTTTGCCTGCCTGCCAGCCTTGACCGCTTCACCAAAGCAGCTCTTCAACAAGCTTGGCCTTCATCAGGGACCTGTCTGTCTGTATGACCCGCACGCACTCTCTCCTCGTCGGCAGTTTTCTCCTCACGGAGCTCCACTGCCTGAAGCAGGAAAATTCCACCTCAACAACCGACTCGTTTGTTTTGTTGACCTTTGTGGGCGGTCCATCCCCGCTGCATCTCGACTTCTCGCTCTCGTTGGTTCATCGTGCTTCCTTGTCCCCGCCTTGACGGCTTCAAGGCGTCCCGGATGGGCTAACACGACGCCGCTCCTCTCTCAGGCCCCGCCGCGTCTTCTCTCCTCGAGGGCATTCGCCAGCCTTGACAGGATCTGAGCGCCGGCCGAGATGGACCGGACAGCGAGTTCGTTGGACCTAACTAAATCTTAAGTTATTCCACACGGCTGCTTCTCACTCCGAGACTTGGACTTCCTCTGTTTTGACGTCACGGACCTGTTTCAGGCAGGGGTTTGCCTGTTTTCAGACGCTGTCGTGACTGGGAGGAGGGACTAGGGGGTGCGGAATGCTCTGCGTGGTTAGGGGAGAGTTAGAAGTCCCCTCGGCATGGCTCCGCGTGCCTGGTGTGTTCGTAGGAAGGGGAGACCGTGTGTGAAGCAATGTCCCGTGTGTCCATGGTCCACGAGCATCCTTCCGTCGCGTGCGGGAGGCAATCCCACGACCACGGGAAACAGTTCACAGCAACACTCGGAGGAAGGGTCTTTGCAGCGTGAACCACGACGATCAATCGACTTCGTCACACGTGCGCGGGTGGACTGCCCGTCTTCTCATGTCGGATCCTTCCGTCTGTTAAACGCGTTCAAGCTTTCTGCAACCGTGAACAGGTCCGATCGGCGCGGCAAGATCTGGTGGGAAGGCTGAGCCGCTTTTGTCCGTCATAAAGCAAAAATTTTGTCAGTATCCGTAGTACTCGGTACCTGTGAATGTGATTGCGTCCAAGATCACAACGCGCGCAACCGTCTCTCAGATGCCAAGCCCCTGTGTCCAGCAGCTTCTTCCCCCCCGGACTGTTCTCTCCAACCATGATCCGGCTGGCCGCTGCGTGGGGACGCCTCTGTGCTGCACTGCCCGGAGTAATTATTTGTCGGCTAGCTGCTTCTGAGGGACCGCTTCTCCTTTCCTGATCGGTCACTGCAGTCACTGGTGGATGCGCAGAGCACACAGTTCCACAATGCCGGGTGGCGAGGAGCTGGAGGAAACGAAACAACGGCATTTGGTCCGACGCAACCAACCTTTCGTGATAGGAACCTCGGGACGTCAGGACAGGGGGTTTGAGTTGTAGTAGGGGACTTATCTTTGCCGATAGACTTTGGCATCAATGGACCGACACTTTCGAGCACATGAGCAGCCTCCACTGTTGATGCTAGCGAGGTCGGCGACGAACATGTCGTCGTCCCATCTTCGTCAATGAGGCGAAGAAATCGTCTCGAGCCTCGCACCTAGTCTCACAGCCGTTTCTATCGTTCATCAAAGCGCACACTGCCCTGGATCGACCCATATGCACAATTTGACGGATCCCTCAGGGCCCGATCTTTATCGGGTGACATTGAGTTGGTGAACAACGCCCGGCCAATGCGTCCGACTTAATTTTGGGTGTTCGTCTGGTGAGAAAGGGACGGCACTGACATTGGTCTGTCATGCATTCAGGGGACCAATCTTAGACCCGTCCTGTGACGAGCTCCCGCGTCGGTATCGCCGCGTGAGCGTGTTGCGGCAGCTTGGGTGCATCGCCAGGCATGGCAACGGTCTGACCGAGAGAGAGATGGCATCCAAACGACGAGGCAACGGTGCAAAGCTCAGGTGCGCGCCAGACGGCAACTCTTCGCCGTAATCTCATAAAAACCCACTTGGTTATGGCATGGTGAGATGAGGCTCGAAGACTCGTGGTGAGCCAAGCTGTGGCAGAGACAGACCGACCGACTCAATCGTCATCCTAAACACGAAGTTTTGCTTCAAAACGTCTGCCGTTGAGGTTGCACTCTCTGGCCTTGGAGACAGACTGGGGAATGCTGGTCGATTCTGAGACGCACCCTAGTCGTGGGGGCGGGCCTGTCCTTGCTGAATTCGCCTGTCAACCTCTTTGAGTCGTGCCCCTGGCTTGGTACTCCCGATCCTTTCATTTACCGGAAGAGATGAGGTTCGTTGGATAATCCTTCGTCTCCCTTTGGTCGTTGCTGGCGTGGGAAACCTTCCGAGTCCGGCTGGCTTCTAGAAGAGGAGAAGGACTCCTGCCAGCCAGGAGACGACGCCCATGGCATCTGTCCGACATGCCCATGCAGGAAACAAAACAGGGCGTTGCTGGATGCTTCGTCGACGCATAAGGGCCGTTTGCATCTGCCGGCGCCGGTGTTCGCGATCGACACATCGATAATCTCGGGTATCTGAATTGGGTGGGCTAGGGAGAGACCCTTTGCCCTTGAAATCACGGCGAGAGCAAACCCCAGAGATTTACGTAAACCGTACCAAGGCTCGGTCAACTTGCAGAGTCTGCTATCAATGAGGTTGCGGGTAATCACCAATTGCTCGCCCACCTAGCCAGGTTTGCTCCCAAAGTGCCGGACGGGCTCAATTCCGTATCTCGAGAGTTGAGGCCATGGCGTTTGCGCTATAATTACCAGATGGCTCCGGCAAGGCTGTTGAGGCTATAAATTTGGTTGCCGATGTGGTGATCAAGATAGATCCGTAAAATGACCCAATCAAAAGTGTCCAGGTTCCCCTGTGGACAGCTTGTTTCAGAAACCCTTTTCAGGCTTGCCATTTATGGATCCAAGGCGTCGAATGTGGCATAGACGGAGAGCTTGGTCCTTTTGGGTTCAGTGGCCAGGTGCATGTCTGCCGAAATAGGGTCGACAGAATTAGAGAGGACCTGGGTGGCAACGGCATCTCGAGGATGGAGGGAAGAGGAGGCGTGGAGCTTTTGAGGAAAGGCGAGGAGTGTCGCATTGGCCAATGGGTGTTGGGGCTTCAAGCGTCAGCCCTGGTATTTTTGGTGCGAAAAGATGGCATTTGGTGAACCTCGAGCCCTTGGTTGGTGGCAGATGTTTGCAGGTAACGTCTAATTAGGTTGACCTCGAATTCGGGCCGCACCCGACGCGCGTGACGGCGAATGAAATTGGCTTTTGTTTTGGTGCCAAACCACCTGGATTCTGCCCTCCAAAGGCATATCTGAGGATGTCGATGAGTGCTACCCGGTGCGTAACGGGGTGCTTGTTCTTCAGTTGCCCAGCCCCAGGCTAGTTGACCAAGACGTGGAGAGCGGCAGGGCTTGGGCTATCGAGCGGATGGCTTATCGCCGATGAGAGTTCAAGTGGGCGGAATACGTGTCAGGGCCCGAGTGATTGTGAGGAGGCTAGCAAAAGCTTTCGAGTGCTCACGAGCGGCCTGTGGGAGGGTCGACTCTCGCGGCGTCGTGGTCCATGCTCAAGACGGTTGCCAACTCCCAGCGACCTTGGCCTTCTGGTGAGCATCGAAGTTTTCGGCCTCAGGCCAAAGAGCATTATTCCCGGAGAGCGGCTTGAAGTGGACATGGAAAGGGAGGGAGCGCTCGAAGGCCGACTGGCTGCAACCGCGACGGCCCATGTATAGCTCGACGCCACTCCCATCATCGGGTCAGCGAACGGGCGGGCAAAGCGGAGCCTTTGTCTGGAGGGCGGCCTGAGGCGTCGAGAGGAAGGTGAGGAGAAGGCAGTAGCTTCTGGCCTTGTGCAGTAGTGGCTGCGGCATGCGTCCGAGGCTTGCCGGGATGTGATGCGGACGAATGCCTTTGGAGAAGAAGTGGGTGGTGGTGGTGGGATGAAAGGTCAAGGTAAAAGGTGTAAGGTTGGCTGGTTGGTTGGTTGGTTGGTTGTTGTTTACGGCAAGTGAGGTGCCTCATTAGTCGTGACTGCCCATACAGCAACTGCCTGCGTCTGCAACGGGATGAGGAAGGTTCGAGTCAGCTGTGAAGCAAGAACAGCACGGCACTACCTGCTCCGTCCTGGGCAGGGAGGAAGGACCCTTGATGTTGGCCCGGGCGGGCAATTGACAGGCAAGCAGGATTGAAACAAGGAAGAAGGATCAAATGTCTCCAGTACCTGTAGGTCAGGAACGCTGCAGTGGACGGGCAGAATTTTGCCACCTGCCCCAATTGCTTGCCGTGGACGGGCAGGGCAGTTCTGTATTCGCACACCTGCAGTTGAGTGGCATCCTTCCTCATCCACCAAAGGGTTAGGTACGGGGTACTCGGTACCTACTCCGCACTCGACTGGAATCCGGGCAGGAAGGATCCCGCTGTGGGAGGGAAGTGCGACTGCCCAAGTCGCCCAAGTGCCCACGGCAGGTGCCTTCTTGCCTTCCAACTGAACCTGCAAGAGTCATTCTTGAGCTAACGACTGACAGCGTCGGTGCCAAGTCGGTGCCTCTTTTTCTTCTTTTGCACTTCTTCTCTTTGGCTTCTTTCGCTTACATTAATTGCATACGCCACATCGTCGACTTGCCGTCCGTCCTTAAAAAGAGCCATTTGCAAAGCACGGGATATCGATCTTGGGGGAGCAAAAAGACCCAAAAAAGAAAAAGCAAAAAATAAGGGCGACCCAAAGTGGAGGAGGCGTTGAGCTAGCCAAAAGGGCAGGGCGGCCAAGCACGCCAACAGCCATGCCCCAGCATCGGCCGAAACCCGCCAGGACAAGTTACCATACAGTCTCATGATGCTCTTGTTGACACTGTCATGACTTCTG
>JAMQMW010002248.1:8375-44575 GCA_024115155.1 Thelonectria blattea
CCCGGTGATACCCCCCGAGATTTGACCAGTTAGATGGCTCTGTTCGTGGGTAAGGGGTCTTTGGGTCTTTTCAATTTCATCTGGTCTTCTGAAACAGTGGGATTTCCATTGGCCAACGAACCGTATTCGTATACGTATTTCTGACGGAACGGGAAGTCGTGCTTTCCCCGTGCTGCTAGAATTGATGACTTGCGGCCTCACCCGTCAACGCCAACAAACC
The DNA here is from genome assembly GCA_024115155.1 of Thelonectria blattea. NCBI lineage: Eukaryota > Fungi > Ascomycota > Sordariomycetes > Hypocreales > Nectriaceae > Thelonectria > Thelonectria blattea. Next base: position 8,596 of record JAMQMW010002248.1, read on the forward strand.
ATCGGAGCAGTAGCCATTTCAAAGAATCGTGTGATTTCTCCGGGCGGGCCGCTCGAGTTGGAACGGAGACGTGTTTAGCTCACGGCTTATCGATAACAATTGATTCTCTCCGAATTGCTTCAATCCATCCACCATTGGTTTCATCCCGTCTGGCAGCAAGTACGAAATCAACACCCACGTTTTCGTCTCCTTCACCAACCAGACCCCGGTTCGTCATCTCGCCGTGACCGTAACCGTACCCGTACTTGTTAATTCACCGTCTCTACGTCCCTACAGACAAAAGAGAGGCTCTGTCCGTCAACGACCAGGATGATATCCACCATCCCCTCGCCGGATCTCTTCGGCTCCGTACCATCATGCCATTCTGCCCCAAAGACGACCGTTTTGCCCTCCGGCACTTGGCGAGCTCCCCCTCTCCAAGCATGTCATGATCCCAGAGCACAGGCGGTATAAAAATGCCGAGCCTCCATCGTCGCCTTTGCCGCTTCTTGTCTCTGGCCTCGACAACGGCGATTGACGGTTGATTTAGGACCTTCGAAAGTCGTTTGGCCTTTTCGCAGCAAGTACCATTGTTGCTGTTGTCTTTGGTTGACTCAATTGGTCCTCGTTCCACTTCAATTCCTCCCGAGACGCCCACAAAACATCGAGGAGCCGTCCCTCGCCTACTTGGATACCGGCGTATATCGAACCACATTCTTCACCATGGACATCGTCCTCGAGGTCACGGATACCTTCATCGCCGACTACGCCTATGCCTGGCTTCTCCCCAAGCGTCCTCCGCCTTATGACTTCCCCAACACGACCGACTCGCAATCCTTCTCGTCTTGGACTTACAAGCCGGCAACCAAGTTTGTCACACTCGTTCCTTCAGACGCTGCCTACCGCAGCGCATGGGACCGCGACCATGTCGTCCGCCAGTTCATTTCTCTCTACTTCATCACATGGTTCGTTCAAGCGCTGCTTATTGTGCATGGGTTCCTGCTGACAACTCCCAGGCTCTTTGGGTTGGCTGTATACTTCATCGTTGCCGCCCTCTCCTACCAGTTCATCTTCGACAAGCGCACCCTAAAGCACCCCCGCTTCCTCAAGAACCAAGTCCGCCTCGAGATGTTGCAGGCCAACAAGGCCATGCCCGTCATGGCCCTCATCACGGCGCCCATCTTCCTCCTCGAGGTCAATGGCTGGGGCAAGCTCTACGACACCACCGAACAAGGCCCCGGCCTCTGGTACAACTTTGCCCAGTTCCCCATCTTCCTCCTCTTCACCGACTTCTGCATCTACTGGATCCATCGCTACGAGCACCACCCGGCCGTCTACAAGCACCTGCACAAGCCTCACCACAAGTGGATCATGCCCACGCCCTTTGCCAGCCACGCCTTCCACCCGCTCGACGGCTACGCCCAGAGCCTGCCATACCACATCTTCCCCTTCATATTTCCCCTGCAGAAGATGGCCTACGTCGCCCTCTTCGTCTTTGTCAACCTGTGGTCCGTCATGATCCACGACGGCGAGTACATGACGGACAACCCCGTCGTCAACGGCGCCGCCTGCCACTCCCTCCACCACTCCCGCTTCGAGGTCAACTACGGCCAGTTCTTCACGGGCTTTGATCGCCTGGGCGGCACGTATCGCCGGCCCGAGGCCTGGATGTTCCAGCGCGACGAGAACATGTCCAAGAAGCGCTGGACCGAGGAGGCCAAGGAGGTCGACAAGCTTGTCGAGGAGATTGAAGGAGGCGAGACTCGTACCTATGGCGGTGCGGAGGACTCCAAGAAGACCAAGTAAGGACAAGGACTATCTCGCGAGCCCTTCTGTGTCTGTGTACCCCCGTGGACATACAGGGCAAGACGATGGTTTTGAACTCTGCGAGACGGGTGCCTGCCAACAAAACGACGAGACGAGATCAAGAGCAGACTCGGATGAATCCCGAGCGCCCATCGCGCTGCTTTAACCTGTACATAGTTTCAGCCCGGATATGATTGTACATAGGTATTCATTTCAACTGGCGTTTGCTTCGGAGGCGAAATGGAAACGATGGATTTCTTGAATGTATTCAAATAACTCCCAGAAAGAGAAAGCACGTTCCGTCTTCTCCACGGGTAGCAATGACGCTTCTTCCGCAGTAGAATATCCTGATAAAAGCTCAACAAGCCCACTCCTGAAAACTCCATTGTCGCGCAGACTGACTGTTATATCTGCAAAGCCTCCTGTTGTCGGTTCCTCTCGGTTCCCGCTTCCCCAATAAAGATGACTACGCAAAGAAAGTCGAACAAAAAAGTTTTAAAGAAAAACGCAACTGCTGTGCCAAGTCGTAGGTTTTGGACGTTTAGTAATGTCCGGATAGAAAGATCATAACGTAGAGACGCGGATCCTTGAGTCGATGTGATGTTGTAATACATGGTGTGTTGGGCGATTTAGCCAATTATTAGGGTGTGAGAGTCATCGTCGGGGATGGTCATCCACTGAGAGGCATCCAAGACCGCAAACCCCATCAGCTTCCCTCATCTCATGAGAAGCTGACAAACTTGGGATCCCTCGGCAAGCCATCGGCCCCGATGCCGTTCGCCTTGAACCGGTTCTCCATGTACACCTTCCTCGCCCGGTCAAAGTTGAGGCGGCGCTTCTTCATGATCTTGAGAATCTCCGCCTTGGCGGCGTCGTCGAGCCCCGCGCGCGAGTCCCCGTCCTCGACGTTGGCGGCCAGGTCAAAGGTGCTGCTGGACAAGCCCGCCTCGATGTCCCCGGCGAAGCTGTCGGGGAGCCGCGAGTAGAGGTACTCTGCGCCCGGGACGCGCTCGCGGACGTGCGGGATCCAGCGGGCGCGGGTGAGGAAGAGGGCTGTTGCGAGGAGGAGGGAGAGGACGGAGATGGAGAAGAGGATGTACATGATGGGCGGTTTTGTGTTTATGTTTTTTTCGGGTTTGGGTTCGGTGTTGGATTAATAGGCGAGGGGGGGGGGAAGAAAGGAGCGACGGTCGAAAGGGACGAGGTTTGGAAGACGGCGGAAGCGGCGGATATGTTCGACGGAACGGAGACAAGGCGAGATTTGAAGTCAGTTTTATCGGGTTCGCATGATTAGAACGGACGAGTCCGTCGGGGACGAAGAAAAAATCGGTAAGACGGCCAGTTGAGGAAGGAGGGCTAAAAAGAAAAAAAGGAAGAGAAGAGAAGCTCGTTCGTTCACAGGTGTCAGCAATGCCCCCCTGCGAGTGCGAGACGAGAGAAAGTTGGAAATCTGGGCTTGGGGGGGAAATCGTGACGAGGCCCTTGTCTCAGAGAGGAAGAGCCGAGCTGACGTGCGTGACCACCACCCCAAACGTGGCTCCCTCTCAAAGGGCGCCACTTTCCCAGGCATAGCCACGTTCTGGCGTTTTGGGCTGAATACGAACCAGGGCTTCAATGAGGAGGTCATGGACGGTGATGCTTTTTGATGGATAGAGAGATGGATTGGCGTGAATATGGCAAAGTGAATGTGTTTTGCGCTTCATGAGAGATGCACTAAAGAACCATTCATCAAGTGCCGGGTGCTTCCCCCTTGTCGTCACTTAAACATCCCTGGCCATCAAGGAAGGGACTGACGTTATCAGATATCTTGACATCCAACCAAATGTACTTCGTACTCTGTTGCTATATAAAACCAGTTCAAGTCATTTATCCTTCCTTTTTGACTACCAAATCGCTCTTGTATCTATTAACCCTTTTCTTCTTTTTCTTGTTTTTTTACCTTGTATTTTCGATATTTTACGCCGCTATGTCCGCCTTTCGCTTCAGGGGCAGCCCAGAGTCCGATTTCCACGCCTCGACGCCGTTGATCACGCAACCCTCGCCCTGGTTGCGACGGGCCAGACGGCCAATCTTAAAGACCTTCTCACCAGCGGCCGAGAGCTCCTGAGTTACAGATTCGGCCTGGGCCGCATCAACGGCAATGACCATGCCGATGCCCGAGTTGAAGGTTCGGCACATCTCCGTGGGCGCAACGTTGCCGGCCGTCTTGAGCCACTTGAAGACGGGGAGAATCTCCCATGAGCCAAACTCGATCTCGCCGGCAAGGCCCTCTGGGAGCATACGGGGCACGTTCTCGAGGAGACCGCCGCCCGTGATGTGGGCGAGACCCTTGATCTTGGTGAGAATCGGAAGCAGGCTCTTGACGTAGATGCGAGTCGGGGTGAGGAGCGACTCGCCAATGGAGGAGGACTGGTCCCAGGGGGCGGGGTCTGTGTAGCTGAGACCGGCGCTCTTAATGATGCGGCGGACGAGCGAGAAACCATTCGAGTGCACGCCAACCGAGCCGAGGCCGAGTAGGACGTCACCCTCGACCATGGCCTCCTTTTGGGGCAATCGGGCCGCGTTGGTGACGGTTCCGACGGCGCAGCCGGCAGCATCGTAATCGTCCTTCTGGTACATGCCAGGCATCTCTGCCGTCTCACCACCAACCAGCGCGCACCCGGCCTGTCGGCAACCGTCGGCGACACCTTCGACAAAGGCGGCAGCAGTGGCGAGATCGAGCTTGCTGCAGCCGTAGTAGTCGAGGAACATGATCGGGGTGGCGCCCTGGACAACGAGGTCGTTGACGTTCATAGCGACTAGGTCAATGCCTACCGTGTCGTGCTTGCTCATGGCTTGAGCAATCATGAGCTTGGTCCCAACACCGTCGATGGCACCGACAACAATGGGCGCGTCGGGGAAGCCGCACTTGGACAGGTCGACCTCACCACCAAAACCTCCAATCTCAGCGTCGGCGCCAGCTCGCTTCGTGCTTGCGACGGCCTTCTTGATCTTCTCGACGAAGTCGTTACCAGCCTGGATGTCGACGCCAGCCTGCGCATAGGTCATGCTCGCTTTCTTGGTGTCCCGGAACGCGCGATGAGCGATATCTCGTCGGAAGAAGGCGCCCTCGAAGCCAATGACCTTGGCGTCCAGCGCGGCGTAGGCGGCATCGACGGCGGCTCGGAGGGAGTCGCCAACGGCGTTGATGGCAATCACACGGCCACCGGACGTCTTGACCGTGCTGCCATCGAGAGCAGTGCCGGCATGGAAGATGGTGCATCCTGGGGGAGGAGTCTGGAGGGTGATCTCGGCACCCTTGGGGTACGAGCTAGGGTAGCCGGGAGAAGCAAGGACGACAGTGGCGCTAAACTTGTTCTCAATGGTCAACTTGCAGTTGTCGAGGTAGCCGTTGGCACAAGCAAGCATGACCTCGGCCAGATCGGTGTCGGCGGATAGGAGAGGGAGGACGGTCTGGGTCTCGGGGTCTCCAAAACGGACGTTGTACTCGAGCACCTTGGGTCCATCAGCCGTGATCATCAGACCAGTGAAGAGAACACCGCGGAAAGGCTGCTGCTCCCGACGCATGCCGGCAAAGGTGGGCTCCAGAATCTCGCGATCGACGAGATCAGTCAATTCTTTCGTGGCAATGTTAGTGGGAGCATAACATCCCATACCGCCCGTATTGGGGCCCTGGTCGCCATCGAAGATGCGCTTGTGATCTTGCGCAAGAGGAAGTGATCGGGTCGAGTAACCATCGCAGAAGGTGAGAACGCTGAGCTCGTCACCGAGGAGGAGCTCCTCGATAACAACCTCGGAACCGGCATCACCAAACTCCTTGTCCACCATGATCTGCTTCAGGGCAGCCTTGGCCTCATCCTTGCTCTGGGGGAGGATCACTCCCTTTCCAGCAGCCAAGCCGGTAGCCTTGATGACGATGTCGTGCGAGACGCTCTCGACATAGGCAACGGCCTTCTCGTAGTCGGAAAAGTTCTCGTAGGCGGCGGTGGGAATGTTGTACTTCTTCATGAAGTCCTTGGAGTAGGTCTTGCTACCCTCCAGTCGCGCAGCTTCCTTGGAGGGGCCAAAGACGGGGATGCCAGCTTTTCGGAAGAATCCCTCAACGCCGTCGACAAGAGGAGCCTCGGGGCCGGGGACGACAAGGTTGATCTGGTTCTCCTCGGCGAACTTGACAAGGCCGGGGAAGTCATCGGCCTTGACGGACGAGACGTTGGAGACCTTGGGGCACGTCGCCGTGCCTCCGTTGCCGGGGACGGCGAAGATTTGTTCGACTCGAGAGGACTGGGTCAGCTTCCAGGCGAGGGCGTGTTCGCGACCGCCATTGCCAATGAGGAGAATTCGAAGATCGGCCATTTTGACGGTTGGAATTGCGTATCGATGGCGGGGCAGTTGTTTGTCGAAATCGAGTCTCCGCTTGCAAAGAGGCGTCCAGACAAACTGCTGCAAGATAAATTAGCCTAGATTTCCGAGGCCAATTGACCAGCTCCGAGTAATTACCTGATCGGAAGAATCGAAAAGCCCTGCTCCTCTTGTGGTCGCGATGATAAGACTGCTCAAGAAGAAATGACGCGGAGGGAAAAAATATCAACACTATCGCCGTAACTATCCACTGCGGCGTTGAGGGGCATTGACGACCGGCGGTAGTGGGGTCAACTTCAATTCCATCCAGATGGGATGCGATCAACCATAACACCGAAAAAATTAGTGGACCAACCACTCACTCATCCAACACCTGCGCGGTGGAAAGTTCTTCACGTGACCTGGCGGGGCGAAGGCTCAATTTTGAACCCACAGCTCGAATTTCCATGTGTAGAGAGGTTGGAAGTCGAAGAAGCTCTTGAAGTAAACCTCATCGTCGGCGTCTCGAAATTCAAAAACCCCCCGGGAAACACCAAATCTCACAATGCCTGCTGCCACTCTCCCCAACGTCTCCTCAGACCTCGTCTGGGAGATTGTCCGTGAGTTACCACCGAATCCGAAAAACCGTGGCGCGCGCGTGGAAAACTGCCCGCCTGCATTTTCCATGTGTGCGCGAACGTTTTGATAGCCATCGTGTACTGAGACAAGGCCATTTCTTTCCAATGCGCAGGCAACAACAACTCCTTCTTCGCCAAGAGCAAGAAGAACGGCGGCGTCCAGTTCTCCCGGGACCCTCTTAACCTGACCAACAAGGCCAGCCGCAAGGTACGAATCTCGAAGTGCTCCCTTGGTGTAGATGACCGACCTAACGTCTTGTTTTTAGCACGCCGGTTTCGTTAACGAGAAGGTACGCCCACGATGCACACCACAGCCGTGTACACGCACGAATAGAACGAACGGAGACTAAACATTGGGAATCTACAGGCCATTGGTGTCCAGACCAACGGCGAGAAGGGCATCGTTGTCACCACCAAGCGTGCCAACGCTGCCAACAAGCCCACCAAGACCGAGATCACTTCCACCATCACCCACACCCAGCGAAAGTGAGTTTGGGAAACTTCCTCCCTGCCATGGGAGAGCCCGTCGCGGAGTGCGCAAGACACTGACCAGTGATCGTTTCTCGGAACCCAGGACCTACCAGTCTGTTGCCAACATCGCCGCCAAGAACAACTACCGCGCCGACCTCCGCGAGGCCGCCGTCCAGCGTGCCTCCGCCGTCCGCCACTCCCAGCGACCCGTGAAGCCCTCGCCCGAGCCCAAGCTCCGTGGCAAGAAGAAGGCCGCCGCCGAGGACAACTAAGCGATGAGACGACCGTGACGAGAGAAAGGGTTCGCTGCCGAGGACTGGGCGCGGGTACGGGACGTATTGATTGTGTAGCCTCTCCGTGGTTATGGGAAATCAGGGAGGGCAAGGAGCAATTCAACCGAGGTTCTCTTGGGTTCATGGCTGGAGTTAGCATTTGAGCTGAAAATGAAAAGAATATATCCGGCCCACGATCACGCCGGCAATCCAATCCAACCCAAACAACCCCCCCGGTCCAATCCTTTTGACTCAAGCACGAGAGGCACGTTGAGGCGTTTTGTCGTCGTCGTCAAATCAACATGACGCAAGTGTCCCGGATCGGAAGCCACCTGGCCGCGCATCCATGTAGACGATATCTCTAGGCCAGTCAAGACGTCAGAGGCGCTGTCTTCGGGGAGAGTCCGTGATCAATGCCGTGGTGTAGCATCTCGGACTCGGCTGATTCTGATATCGGGGCATGCTGAGGCCGAGGCTCTCTTTCTGTCCAACGAGCCTAGGAACGTCTACATCGCCGAGGATGAAGGACGACGGTTCACTTGAAGGATGGCAAAAAACATCCGACGACGTCACGGATCGGAGTAGCCCGGGGAGGTCGACTGCTGCCCCCGGGCAGCTGAAGGTGAGATTTCGGGAGTTTCGAGCTTGGCTATCCGAGCGAGGCTCGTCCCGTCACGTATAGCCGCGGATCGGGGCAGGGAAATAGAGCTGGGCGGCAACGCGACTGGTCCGAGGTGAACTGAACAATCATTTTCCTTTTTTTTGTTCTGGTTACCGAGAGGAAAACAAACAATCCTCTTGGTTGACTTGTATCCGTAGGACGGACATGCATGTCCAGAGACATTTCCTTTATCCGCTGGAACAACAGCCGAGTCATAGTACCACTTGGAAGTTGTTGGTCTTGGGATGTACCGCGAGTGAGCACTTGCAAGTACCGTGTACATGCAACGAACGTTTTGGGCGCGACCGTGGTAAAAAGAGCCCAACGGCGAAACCTTGATGCCGTTTTTCGTTTCATGCGCGGTGAGTGGTGTGAGACCGCAAAAGGCCGACTAGTGATGCATCGCGCGTGAAAGGTGTCTCAGAGGATTTTTCCGTGCATCGTCGTCCATGTCGGTGAGAGAGGACGAAACATTGTAAATTAAGACACAGGGACCGAAGAAGAAGAAGGGGGACGGAAGGGCGCTTTTACATACACAAAAATGCAATCACATCACATGCAGTCGATCTTGAGATGCACACCAAAAAGCAATGGATCCCACTCTATCAAGGCACGGCTAAACGGGTTTGAGCCTCAGTTCTTGGACCCCGCGTCGAACAGGTCGAAACACAAGCGTACGAATCGGCCAAGCGAGCAACAGTCCATGGGCTTCTTTTTTTTCGTTCAACGAACCGGAGCGTGCACCGGTGACCGGAGTCTCATCGGATAATAATACGCAGGTCCCTTGGAGTGTGAGGGGGAAAAGCGGCCGTGGGGACAGACCAGATCGGCGGGCAAGCAAAATTTCGTGCTGGTCGAGTGTGGGATTGATTCCCTATCGGAATAAAGGCCGAGCTCGACTCGGTGTTTGACGGCCGCGAGCAGCGAAAGGGTTTGCTTCATTCGAATTTTCTTCTCTCTGGCACGCAACCCACTGACGTGGGCACTGGGCTGATGGACTGCGCATAGCGTCAGGGCTAACAGAACAGGAGCAGCTTGATTTCCCTTGTTTGGTTCACGATGATTTCAGGGGTGTGTGGTTTTGTGCAAATCCTGTTGGTGATTCCCCCCCTCTAGTCACGGGCGCTTCGGTTCAAGGGATAGAAGGTGGTATTGGGCGAGTTTTATCTGACTGATCATGGCCTTATATCACAGCCAAGGGGGTGTGGGAGGATGAGTTGGGGGGTAAGCTCCGGTCGCCAACTGAGATGGAGAGATGGATGGGAAACCGTACGGAGGAAGGGCCCCAAGTTGCAAAGGGCGATCAAAGCTCCCCTCGTCTGGCGGGGCGGCATGGGGGGAGATGATGAGGAAGTGGTAGCAGATGCTAGCGCTTGAATTGGAGCTCGTACGGCGGATGGGAAGTCGGCTTGGTGACCTCGTTTTGTTACCCATACCGTGTTGGTGGTGATGATACATGGCCTGCCTGCCTGCCTGCCTTGTCCTGTTCTCTCATCTTGGGGGACGCGGCTGATGTAGGGGTGTATCGGGTTCGGTAGAGACAATAAAAGGGTCCAATCCCGAGCTCGCAATGCACCCGGCTCCTCCTGTGACTGGCAATCGTAAGGTTTCGGTCAATCGAAGGTGAAGAGGCGCGGCCGGGAACCACGGGGGTGGTAAAAGAGGCGAGGAGGGAGAGCTGGCCCTTTTCATGGATCATGGATCATGCAATCTACCTAGGGAATCGAAGTCCCAAGACTGGGGAGACCACATAAATCCGTTAGAAAATAGAGTCCCGCGGGTAGGGGTTTCAACAAAAGCATGGATGGGCTGAAGGTGAACAGCACGACAAACGAACATCGTATCAGTCGAGATGATTAATAACCTCGCTATCTATGGCGTTTAAATTAATTTCTCATGGAGAGGGTTTTTTGTTGCTGTCACGAGGCCATGATCGGTACATCTACAGTATAATCTAAATCTATTCCCTCATGCCCTACCCCTAGAGGTAAGGCTGCTGTCCTAGACGTGCATGCGCGGCAATTCGACTGGAGCGCATCGCTTTTTCTTCTTTGCTTCTTTTCATTTTCGCAATAAGTTCCTGTGCCCTTTCATTTGTCGGTTTCGGGGGAGCTCGTCGATATCTCGGTCTATCTCGCATGGCATGTGGGAACGTGGGAATGTGGGCGTGCGGGCGAGTGTCGTATCTGGCTTGGATGATTGGTTAGGCTATCATCTCCAGACGAGGCCCGGTGTTGAGCAGAGCGAGGAGATTTACGGCAGGGAAGAGGAAGAGACACGCCACTTTGTGGTCATCATGTGTTATTCGTAATAGATACCTACCAACTTTTACCTTTACCGTCGAGATATAGGTTCAACACGTCGACAATTGAATGAGAGATAGCCATGTGTCTTCCTTCTTCCTTATCCCCCCTTTCTTTTCCTAGACTTTCAAAGTATTATGTGGGCTGCGGTGGGTTGTGGGTTGTCTTCACAGTCTCGTGCGCGTGGGTGGCGGCGCCTTGCAATGCTGACGGGACAATGCCCCTCACTGATCATCGTTGCTCAGGACGGGACCGAACTTGGCTGCGGCAGGGCGGAAGAGAGTGCGGCGACGGCGGCGACGGCGGATGTGGTAGTACGAGGAGACACGGCCTCTCGGACAAGCAAACGCGACGGAGAGACTCTCGAGGACAAGCAACCCCCAGCCAAGTTGCAAAGAGACTCGCAGTCAACAGTCGCGGCGGCTGCTTGCCCCTCCTTTCGAGGTCCGTCCGCCCTTCCCTTGAAGTTCCCCCCACCAATCCGCCCAGCGTCATCCCTACCTCAGATATGTGCCTCCTTACCCCTCTCCACTGGAGCTCTTTCACCACCCAGCAACTGCCCGCCCACGCACTCGCTGCCTTGGTGCTTTGTACGGCAAGCCCAAACCGCAACAGCAGAGCACCGGCTGTGAAGAAGCAGCGCACATGGCCGCCAGCCCGTGAGCTATTTGCGCGCGTCCCCTCTGGATGTGAGACCATGACCCCATTTCCCCTCCCCGGTCTCCGTCGTGATTTGTCGCGAGCCAAGGGGTGCTACTTTTGTACCGCCATGCAGTGGTCGGGAGGTACGTACACTCCCCTTGCCAGGTCAAGCATGTCTAGGCGTCGCCCGCCGCCGCGGGGAAATGGGGAATCTCGAGGCTGAGATGGCACCCAACTTTGTGCGCGCGTCCACTCACGGCCAACACATTCTGGCGGTGGCGGTTTCCGAGACGAGACGCCCAGCACGGAAGTAGGTAGGCACGACTCTTCTCGGAGAACCAGGGACCTGTGTCGGAAACAAGGGGGCTTGTTATTGTTGTTCCTTCAACGTGCAAAAAGTCCAGGGCGGAAAAATGGCATGAGGTAGTGGTGGTGGTGGTGATGAAAAGCTTCGGACAATGAAGTAACAAGAACCCGGAGTACCCTCCGCCCCAATTGGCAATGTTCCTGATCGCGCCAGATCAGGCAAGGAGCACAGGGCGCACCACGGTCGCGGGAAGCTGGAGAGGGGACCAAAGGGAGTCAACCTGCGAGGTAGGAGGGACCTTGGAATTGTCTGGAAGGTACTTCGCACTTTGGACCTCCGCGCATGCTCTTGCCTCAAGAGGTTTACTCTCACCTCGGAACCAGGCCCAATATTATCCATTCGCATTATGTAGTTTTCTCTGAGCAGCAAGTAAGAATCTGTGAATTACCCAGTTGCCTATCCATTTGGGTAAAGGTACGGATACCTTGCTGTCCTCCCTCCCGTTGTCCTGTCGTGTCTCACTCGTGCCCGGACGTGTGTCGTCGCCTCCTCAAACCTCCAGCTCGTCCCCGTCCTTCCCGTCCTTGCCTAATGCCCAAGTGAGATAGTCCGCGTTCGCATGTGGAAATAGGTACCTCCCTGGCGCCTCCCTTCTCTCGCATCTCAATTGCCCCTCCGCATATCAGTCCTTGACTCCTTGCGGTGTGCTTCCATTTGGGTCCCGCGCCGCCGTCCCCGTTCCCCGTCCGCACCTGCCACCCAGTCCCCGTCATCGCTTCATCTTTTGACCTCTTCATCGCCCACCTCCCACTCTCGATTTTTTTTACATCCCTCTCCTCTCTCTTCTCTTCATCACTCATCGTTCCTACTTCTCTCTCTTCATCTCCCCCAAACCGCCTTCTCTCTTCGCAATCGTCCTTCGACCTCGAGCCTTCTACCCCTCCATAACCCCACCACACACACATACACAACACCATCAAGATGGTCAAGGCTGGTAAGTACGAGCGTCGCTTTGTCGAGCGGTTGAGCCTTCTCTGTCTCTCTCCGTTGATCTCGACCATTTCTGTCTGAAACAAGAGGCTGACGCTTTATTTACAGTTGTCGCGGGCGCTTCTGGTGGCATTGGCCAGGTAAGACATCCATCCATCCCCTCGCGTTCGCCCCGCCATGCTTCATGCGCCCATACTGACATTGTCTTCTCTGCGCAGCCTCTCTCGCTCCTCCTCAAGCTCTCTCCCCACGTCGACGAGCTCGCCCTCTACGATGTTGTCAACACCCCCGGCGTTGCCACCGATCTCTCTCACATCTCCTCCATCGCCGTAAGTCGCTACCCCGTACCCCAGAGAGGGGGCAAGCTCCCTTTCCCCCGAAAGTCCCACTAAGTGCTTTGCTCACAACTGGAATGTAGACGACAGCCGGTTACCTCCCTGCCGACGAGGGCGCTAAGAAGGCGTTCAAGGACGCTGACATTATCGTCATCCCCGCTGGTATCCCCCGTATGTTCTCCCCTACCCCGGACTCCCGTGCCCCGGATGCCCGACCCCAGTGCCCCCCCCTCCTCCGCATTGGTTCGCCTACTGACTGAACCACCCCCGCATAGGCAAGCCCGGTATGACTCGTGATGACCTCTTCAACATCAATGCTGGCATTGTGAAGGGCCTCATCGAGGTTGCCGCCGAGGTGGCCCCCAACGCCTTCATTCTCGTCATCTCCAACCCCGTCAACTCCACCGTTCCCATTTCGGCCGAGGTCCTCAAGGCCAAGAACGTGTTCAACCCTCAGCGCCTCTTTGGTGTCACCACCCTCGACATTGTCCGCGCCGAGACCTTTGTCGCCCAGATCGTTGGCGAGTCCAAGCCCCAGAACCTGACCATCCCCGTCATCGGTGGTCACTCTGGTGAGACCATCGTTCCTCTCTTCAGCAAGGCCTCGCCCGCTGTCTCAATTCCCGATGACAAGTACGATGCACTCGTGAACCGTGTGCAGTTCGGCGGTGACGAGGTCGTCAAGGCCAAGGATGGTCTCGGTTCCGCCACCTTGTCCATGGCTTACGCCGGTTACCGGTAAGTTCGTGGGCGACCGTTTGTCCTCAACCGCTAACGACGTGCCCAGATTTGCCGACAAGGTCCTCCGTGCTGTCAAGGGCGAGCAGGGTCTCGTCGAGCCCAGCTACGTCTACCTCCCCGGTATCCCCGGAGGTGAGGCCATCGCCAAGGAGGTCGGCACCGACTTCTTCTCCGTTCCCATCGAACTCGGCGTAAGTTGGCATTTGACACGGTATTTCTTGCGTGCTATGAGCGTCTGGCTAACTCGTACATAGCCCAACGGTGCCGAGAAGGCCATTAACCCCCTGGAGGGCCTTTCCGAGAAGGAGAGCGCGCTTCTGGCCAAGTGCATTGGTGGCCTCAAGGACAACATCACCAAGGGTGTCAGCTTTGTCCACAACCCACCCCAAAAGTGAATACCCCCTATTTTAAACGTTCCCCAACAATCAACCAAGTGAGAGGTCTTGAGGAGACAACGATACTCCCTGGGTCCATAGCTATGGCTCTAAACATAGTAAAATGAATCTTGTTCAAATGAAACGGTTGTGGCTGATAAAAGTTGGTTTCTCTCACAGGCTGTGAAGTCCCCGTTGACGTTGATTACGTCGGGCCGCATCTGGCATCGTCCCGTTAAGCCGCAGGTCGGCGGCAGGTATGTATGGGTCGAGGAAGGGATGGCTGAGCAAGCAGTGTGTCACACATCGAGACATGGTTGGCCAGGAATGGTGTACATGGGCGTGTCGGGACCTTAGCGCAGCGCGGCTGTTGCTCGATGAGGGTATCATGGGCCAAGAAAGGAGCCTCTCTCCCGTCTAGGGCTTATTAGGGATAGTCTTAATTTGAAATACGGCTCCTGGTAATTCGTTGATCTCGGCTTGCACCGTGGTATTGATGCCCAGAGCGGCTAAGGCTCCCCTGACTATGCCACACGGGAACCAGAGAAACTGCAGGGACCGGCACACTTTGGTCAGCTTGCTCGTGCATGGCCAGGTAGCCTCGGGCGAGTGGGGGAGAAGGTTACCGGTTGTGCTCGGACGATTGCCTGTCCGCCAGCCTCGGTGCTCATGCGCGAGAAGGGTCGGAAGACGTTGTCAGTCAGGACGTAAACGCCCTGATTGCCGCATTAGCATTCATGTAACGTCTAAATATAAAGCGGGTAGCGCGGGGAAGGAAAGGGGACACGGCCGTGGCCAAAAACCTACGCGGTGGTTCGTCTTTAGGTTGTCAATGTTCTTGCCAAAGACGAGGGACCAGAGGTCTTTGCAGAGGAACTTGATGACATCTAGCGTGTCGTTGAAGCGAGGGCGGTCTCTTGAGAATCTGTTTGCCGTTTCGATGCTCACCCGTCAGTGACCGAGTACCAGAGGAGCCGTGAGGGGAGGGGGGGATATGTTTGAGCCGCCTTGGGGAAAGAGGGGCTTTCGTTCTCTCGTTCGCTGACCTTTCGACGAGACCCTGTCCCACGCGGTATCCCAGCGTCTCTAGCCGATACTGCACGGCATCCAAGTCCTCCTCGTCATCCACCTTGCGCGTGCCGCCCGCCGACACGGCCACGGCCGCGGCGTTTGAGCTGGCGGCGGCGTGGCTCGTCGAGGCGCCGTCGGCGGGGATGCTGGCGGGCGAGTTGAGCGACGAACCAAGGTTACCGCTTCCTCCTGCTGCGGCGGCGATGGCGCCGGTGCTCGACGTCGGTGCCAGGGGCGCGTCGCGGTCGCGGGTCACGCGGTAGGCTAGCGGGACGAGCTCGATGAGGAGAAAGTCGAGGCACGAGGAGCTCAGAAAGTTGGCCGTTGGGTCGGAGGCGTTGAAGGGGGGCATGACGGGTTCGAAGGACATCGTTGCAGAATTTGGAGGGGGAGCAGACGGCTTTTGGCTTTGGTGTGTGTGTGGTTGGGGTTTATGGACGGCTGGTCTTTGCCATTAAGCGTGGGTTTGCGGAAAGGGGAGAGAGGGTTGTTGAGTGCGGAAGTGGTGATCAACGGCGAGGTTGTGGTTGCGGCGGAGAGCTGGCGATAATGTTCCACCTTCTTGACGTATCCCCTTGGTCGTAGCTCTGGCCAAGCAAGCAGCTCAATTGCCTCAAGGAGCCTGGTAGGTTGGGTGCACGTGCTGATAACGCTCTCTTATCGAAATCGCGGGGGAGTGATCCGTGTGCAGTCAAAGCGCGTCGAGTCCAACGCTGGTATGGAAGCGAGTATTCTCAGGGAAACTTGATGCATCGCAGTTTGATGTTTTTCATGCCTTTCTAACACAATGCCTCGGTGATGAAAAGCCCAAAATCAATAGTACAGCCACCTCGGCTTCTGGGCAACCGGGGAATCTTTTTCCATCTCTCCCAACGCCATGACCATTCAAAAAAAAACAAAAAAAACATGGGAGAGTTCGTTGCACCCAAAATCAGCTGTTCCCTCACTCCTCGAAAACGATAAACCCATTGGTATTCTATCCCCATGCCGCCACCATGCCCTCACTCGCGAGATGATCGTCTCGCCGTCTTTCTCGCCCTCGACCCGTTCCTTCCTGATCGTCTGCGCGAAGGACTCGATTCCTAAGACGGGTACCCAGGTGCACCGTTCGGAAATTCCAAGGTACTATGAAATCCATTCGTCCCCGTATGCTGGCGTTTTGGAGCCCGCTGGACTGGTTCATCTTCATCGTCTGATGAAAGCGTCAAGTCAATGACGGCCGCGGCGGGCCGCTTCGCACTGCTTGAAGCAACTCCTCGCGGCCCAACAGAGGGAGGGCCACGACTGCCCGAGGCAGGTGTGCTGGAGCTAAAGGAGGCGTTTCGGGGCGTCTCAAGGCGGCGGCCGATGATGTTCACCTCTGAAATCTCCAAGTCGTCGTCGTCATCATCCTCGAGGTGGGAGTGTTGGGCTCCGTGGGAGCCAACTTCGTTTCTCCTTTCCTCTTCGCTCTTGACGAACCAACGTCCGTCAGGCTCAATCGTCACCGTGTCCACATCCTTCGACGTGTTGTCGAGGATCTCTCGGACATAGCTGGCATTTGTTAGTATTGCGTGAGCAGATTCATCGAATATGTACACTTACTTGTCCACGGCGAGATGCTCGAACAGTGTCGACTTGTTGCAGATGGGACAAAGCCACTGAGGACCCTGTTCCTGAAGCTGCAGGTAGGAAGTTGCATCAAAGCATTGTATATGCGAGCAACTTAAGCCCCGACAAGGGATGTTTAATCGCATGTAGGACAAAGGGCACTTCAGGGATAGAACTTGCGAGGTAGCAACCACATCTGGATCTTGGTTTTTCTGAACGACTGAGCGTTGTTAGCATGAAAATTTGACCATCTTGAGTTGATATAGACTTACGCTCCCGGCGAACGGACTCGGCTGAAATTTTCCGACCGTTGCTAATCATAGTAACCAGATTTTCCACGTTGGTAATCTTGCATAGGTTGATAACGAGATAGAATTTCTGGGTATATGAGTATCAGCACAGTCCTGCATAGGACTAGACGTCTGTGACTTGAAATAGAGCGCCTGATACGGCTACCACCTACCTTGGTTGTAAGCGCATATGTGAATTCGAGATTATTCACATAGTTGGCCTTCAGGCGAAGGGAGTTGGTGACGTCGACAGGCCTCGTAGACCCGGGCTTGTTCTTCAACCCACGCAGGTTTGCTTTGATATCACCCCCATTGATGCGCAGCTCAGATTGGTGTGGGAATGCGATGTTTTGGCAATGGCTTGTGTTATCTCCGGCACAAAAGACCATAACCCTGTACGATGTGTCGTCAAGGCACCTTTGCAGAGCAGGATGCTCATGGAGGCGAAGTGGTACCATTACAGAGTTGCGATGTTGAGACATGGCTGCATTGACGTTAGGTTCGGCTGAACGAACGACTTTCCACTCTGGCCTGGGGAGGCTCTGTTCCGGGCAACGTACCTTCACATACGCGCACTTCGCCAATCGCACTCTCGATCTTGTAGAATGGACTTAGATGAAAGTTGATCTGTAATCGAGAAGTATGATTGGGAGGAGGGTGCGTGACTGGAGCCGCATGGCCATCGCGGGGGAATCCGTTGTAGGGCATCGACTGCGGCACACGGGACGGAGCGTGAGCGGTGCTGTGTGCCGGTCCGCCAACGTTATATGCTCGCTGTGCTGACCATTCAACGGCTGCAACGCCCATCACGCTGTGTATGCTCTGTCGGATCTGTTGGAAGCGCAGGCTGTCATCTGCTCGAAAGGCCTCTTCGATGACTATGGGACGTGGCGTTAGTGCTGTGATTCAGAGTCGAGTTGCGACGCGCGGTAACGGATACGGGCGAGAAGGAGAAGAAAGAAAAGACTGCAGTGAGTGTAATGGAAGTGGGATATTCGACATGGACAAGACAAGAAAAGTCCGAGGCCATCAACGTGGGGAGAAACTGACTTTGTGCAATGCGCTTTTGTAGTTCAGCCTTGATGCCGGTACTCTTGAGACCGTTGATCTGGCAGATCGACGAGAGCTGACGGTTGAGCAAGCGGTTTACCTGGCGCACAAGCTGGCTGGCTTCCTGTCGCGTGAGACCGACGTCAGAAGAGCCCGGGATAGCGGCCGAGCCCAAGCCCGCGGTTGACGCCATCTTGTTGATAGTATCGGTACTCGTTCGGTCGGTGCGTGGTGATGGTCTGGTTTGCGAGGCAGGAGATTGTAGACTTCGAGTTGGGAAGGCGCACCGAAGAGGGAAGGAAGGCTGAGGAAGCGACGTTGCGCGTAGTGGTTGCGAATTCGAGGCTGGCCGCGCAGCCGCATCTAGGGCAGGCGGCAGGCACGACCGGAGAGTCAGGGCGTGCAGCGCAAACAAAACAAGTCGATGGAAAAGGGAAACGCCAGCACAACGGTTAATGGGCAGAAGACAAAACGCGGAGGGGAGAGAGGAGCGATATTGAGCGTTTGCTACTGGCGCTCGCGACACTCGAATCGACCGGCGCACTTCGGGTGGTTCATCCGTCTCGAGTCTGGACTTTTGATGTCATGTAACATGCTGAACCAGGTCCCAGTCCCAGTCGAATTTGGGTCCAAAAACGGAAGGCGGTCACGGACGGCAGCATTGTCTCTTTTGCCCGCGTGGGCCAGGAGTTCAGCCCGAGTCTGCGGTACCAGCCACAGGCCCAATAGCCTTGAGAACCCCTCTGCGATGGAAGGTGGCGTCGTAGTCGCGAAACTGTCTGCTTTTTTTTTTCTTCCACTGGAGAGTTTGATATCTTGCTCCCCGCCAAAATCTAATAATTTCAACCGCCTTTCTTTTCAACTTCCTCTCAACCCACACACAATAAACCACAGCAGCAATGGCAAAGAGCTCTCGTGCTAGCACCAGAAAGGCCAACAACCAAAGGTTGGCCGCAAACGTATTTGGGCCGGTCGAGGATGCTCGAGCTCAGCGCCTCTCGGCGCGATTGCTTGAGATTGCCAAGCAATCCAAGCCCGCGAAGCCAGATATCCCCATGGACGGTGAGTAACGATGGCAAGCGCATGAAGTAGCAAGTCATGTACTAATGATAATGGCAGCCCAAGATGATGCTGAGGAAAAGGTCGATGAGACGGCGCAAGAGGAGGCCAGTGAGTTTACCTCTTTCATTAAAGCGAATACCGATTAACGACTTCTCTCTAGGTATGGAAGTTGACTCTGCGAAGCCATCCAAGCCGCGCATTGGCAGCAAGCGCATTACCAAGCGCAAGCAAAAGTCCAAGATGGTTTTCCGTAAATACGGTGACCGACAAGCGGCCAACAAAAAGAAGAGCGCAAAATGATGGACGACGAGTTCTTATTCGAGTTTCTGCTTCGGTTAGGGTTATATGCTTAGTAAATGACAAGTCTGTTCTCATGATACCCCAAAAACAGAAAATCTTCATGTTCATATTTTTCGCTGTGGTGTCAGCCTTGTGTGGCGCAGTTCTGCCAACCGGGGCGGGCCAATCACAAGACCTTCTTCATCTGTCATGGTACGTACCCACAACCCTTTCGGTCACGCGAGGCTGACCATGAATTGTAGCGGCAAGACAATGCGTAACACGACACGTTCACCGTCTTCACCATCATCACTTTGGTCGCAATTCCAATGGCGCATGACTTGCAATTCCTTTGGACCTGATAATACGTTCCTTTTAGTCCCCTTCTTCACTTCCAAGCCGCTCGTTCTGCGCCAAATTCCTTGAGATGGTGGCCCCAAGCCATGGGTCCTCCCTCTTGACCAGCCTGCTGCTTGCTGCAGCCAACGTGTTAATCCCTGTCTCCATCTTGATATTCGCAACAGGCTTCTTCCCCTATAAACCCTTTCTTCCCGGACTCGCAGAGTTCGAGTCTCTCGAGTATGGGCCACCACCTTCTGCCCCATTCGATCGCATAATCTTCATGGTCGTCGATGCTCTGCGAAGGTAACCGCTTCCTGCTGACATGACGTCTTCGTTAACTAACTTCGATTACAATAGTGACTTTGTATACTCGGAAACCTCGGGTTTCCAATATGTGCAAAGGTGAGATGCAGTCGCGCATTTTCGACGACTTCAGAGCCATTACTCACCAGTTCTCAGTCTCATCCGAGATGGCAGTGCCATCCCTTTTACTGCCAACGCTCGATCGCCCACTGTGACGATGCCGAGGATCAAGTCCATGACTACTGGCTCTATCCCTTCATTTGTTGATTTGATTCTGAATTTTGACGAGGCTGACACCTCGTCTACACTTGCTGCCCAAGACACATGGCTGGCTCAGATAAAAGCCAAGGGCATGGGGAAGCTCCTCATGTACGGAGATGATACCTGGCTGAAGCTGTTCCCGAACACCTTTGACCGCCACGATGGCACGACGAGCTTCTTTGTCGCGGTATGTCTCACACTCTCGTGATCGTTTCGCTAGAGTGGTTGACATAGGCTGACGTTTGCGATAGGACTTCACAGAGGTCGACCACAATGTCACACGGAATATTGCTGGTGAACTTGAGCGCGACGACTGGGGCTTGATGGTCCTTCACTACCTTGGCCTCGATCATATCGGACACAAGGCTGGACCTCGAAGGTAACTCGCTTACCTGCACTCCTGCGCTGTCCTGTTGCTAACATACAGAAGCCCAAACATGGTGCCCAAGCAACGAGAAATGGATAACATTGTGAAGAAGTTGTTTGAGGCAATTGCATCCAAGGGCCACCTTGACTCGACTCTCCTCGTTTTGTGTGGTGACCACGGCATGAACGATGCCGGAAACCACGGTGCCTCGTCTCCAGGCGAGACATCCCCAGCCCTGGTTTTCCTGTCTCCCAAACTGCAGACCCTCTCTTCTCAACGGCTCGCTGCTCCAGCGCATCCCAAAGATGAGTTCGACTACTACTCAATGGTTGAGCAGTCCGACTTGGCGCCCACAATTGCTGCGCTTCTGGGGTTCCCGGTTTCCAAGAACAACTTGGGCGCTTTCATCCCGGACTTCCTCCCATTTTGGCCCAAAACCAACGACAGGATTCAGATCCTCGTGCGAAACGCCAGACAGATTCTCAACATTGTCACTGCCGCCTTTGGCGACGACCTTTTCAACGTGGAGGGTCCGATTGATCCCTGTGCATTAGAGCCCTCAGAGGCCAACGACCTGGCCTGCCAGTGGCGCGAGATCATCACCCGCGCGCGCTCTCTGAAGGATGGGGACGAACTGGAACAAGACTGGCTCGATGCCATGTCCAAGTGGCTGCGTCGAGCGCAAGATCTCATGAGCAGCATGGCATCCAACTATGACATTCCTCGCATGTTTCTTGGGCAGGGTGCCGCCCTTGCTGCCGTCGTCACCAGCGTGATTGCCGTCATCAAGACTGGCTGCCACCGCGAAGGATCGTTGTTACCGACATTCTTAACTACGGTCTTGTATGGTATCATGATGTTCGCCAGCAGCTACGTGGAGGAGGAACAGCACTTCTGGTACTGGACGTCTACCATCTGGGTCGCCTCTCTTGCAGTCCGAAATGTCCGAAGGTAAGATGCCGTGTCGGCGCCGTTCTATGAAAGGTATACTAACTCTACGACAGGTCGAAGGGCCTATCAGGCCTCACTTGGGTCGTCTTCGCACTCGCAGCTCTCAGGATCACAAGGGCTTGGAACCAAACGGGCCAAAAGTTTGCAGGCGAGCCAGACATTGTCAAGACATTCGTCAATCCCAGCCCGCAGCTCCTCTGGGTCATTCTCACCGCGGCCTACGTCGTCCTCTCCTTCCGCACGCTCTCCCGCCTCGATGGCCTCCCGTATTATGCCGCCACGGCTCTCAGCTCTGTCTTGCTCACCACCGCGTATGGTTTCAAGCTGGACTTTACGCGCGAGGACGCCCCTGAGCTCGTTGTCGGCTTCGCCGAGAGCATCAACGAAGTTTTCCAGGGGCAGTCGTTGCTTTGGAGAGCCAGGACCGTCTTTCTTCTCTTGGCTGCACTGTGGGCGTTTGGTGTCTATCGCACAATGACCGGTCCTCGAGCTGCTCAGACACAAGCAGGTAAGCAATCCCTCAACGCGTTTTCCCATCCTCGTTCTGCGCTTTGGCTAACGTGCTCCTCAACAGCGAACCTCTTCCACCTGCTATACACGGTACTCGGCATGACCCAATCCCGCGCCACAAACATCCCCCTATTCCTCCTCGCCGACATCCTCTTCCACGCCCTCCAAGCCATCGACCTCTCCGTCCCAGAAATCACCACGGCCACCATCCTCCTCCAGCACGCAACCTTCTTTGCCTTTGGCGGCTCCAACGCCATCTCCTCGGTCGACCTCTCCTCGGCCTACAACGGCGTCAGCGGCTTCAACGTCGTCGCCGTCGGCCTCCTCACCCTCGTCAGCAACTGGGCCGGCCCAATCTTCTGGGTTTCCGCCACGAACCTGCTGCTGCTGCGTCGGTATCAAGACGGCCATGGAAACGTCTTTCGCCAGCACCTCGCCTTGTTGACGTGCTTCTTCGCCGTTAGCATCGCCTTTGTCATGGCGGCTTGCACGCTGCTGCGGACTCACCTGTTCATCTGGACCGTCTTCTCGCCCAAGTATCTCTACAGCATGGCGTGGAGCCTTGGACAGCACTTGCTCATGAATATTGGGTTTGGGGGCATGTTGTTCTGGCTTACTGCGAGGTAGGACGACTGGCTTGTTCAAGTTCGAATGGGATCTAGAGATGTTTCTTGTCACATATAAGGGATTTGGATCGGAATAGTTGATCAATATGTCAATAATAACCTGTCTTTCTTGCTTCTGACCACACCAAACGGGACAATGCCCGAGTTGAACAACGCAAAAAGCAATCAATTCTAATATGGACACCAAATTCAACCGCCAAATCAAGCCTGCCCTCGCCAAGAGTCCGCTCCGTTGCCCCATCCGTCATGTTCTCATGCATCGCTCCATCCTAAAAAGAAAAACTCATCTCGTTGACCTCGTACAAAACTCGTCTCGTCAGGATCTCAGACATCCGTCATGTCCACATCGCCATCACTATTAGAAAGAAGCTCGTCCACGAGCTCAGAGCTCTTGTCTTCCTTTGGGACAATAGTGCCTTCGCTGGTATCCTCCTCTTCCTCCTTGATCCGCGGCGTCTCGCTGATGACGGACTTTTCTTCCGAGCCCTGTCGGTCGGTCAAGACGGACACGCTGCGGCTGGTGCGGCGGTGGGCGGGCTGCTGTTCGTCCAACGTGTTGACAATCTTGCCAAGGCTGACGTGAATCTTGTATAAGGCGTTGCGGCTGGTGGCGTCGGAGAGGAATCCCTCCTCCACGGCAGTGCTGACCTCGGCGTAAGCCTCTCGGAGCTTCTCTTCGGTTGATCCGGGAGAAACGTGCAGTTTGCCGAGAAGAGTAGCCAGGAGTTTCTTCTCTTCCTCTAAAAACGTGTTAGAGCCAGTCGTCCTGGACCATTTGGCGTTCAACTTACTGGTAATGTTCCCCTGAACCTTTTCAAGGATGTCCATGGCCAAGTCTAAGTGGACGTCGCCATTGACAGCCTTCTTCTCGCTTTCCAACCCGAGCGTAGGAGTGTAGCATTTTCTTGGATCGGTCCAGTCAACCAAGCACGCCCCAATGGTCGTCATGCTGACCATGTCTTCCTCCACGTCGGCATCGTCATCTTCCAGGCCTTCGCGGATATTAAACAGAGCATGGATGGCATCCACGGCGATACTTCGCATGAGATCTTGGTTCTCGGACCGTGAGAAGCAGAACACAGGCAAAAAGTAGTTGAGAGCTTGGCGAACTGTCTGGTTCGAGGCGGAAGCGGGATCAAAGTATGCGACAACAAGAGACTTGAGCAACTCCTGGCAGGCCTCCTCGTCGCTGACAATGCGTCCCAGAAGCAGTTTGGAAGCGGCAACAGTCGCTGCTGCTTGGACCTCGGGGTACCTGGCACCGCCTTTGACAGCTTTGATGTAAACCTTGAGAAGGCCAGGCGTAGAGGATAAGAGCTGCGCGCCATGGACGTTGAGGATATCTGTCAGGATATGAAGGGCCGTAATCTGCAGGGCTGTATGGCCCTTGTTGAAGAAATGCATGAAAAGGCCGAGGTTCTCTTCCGCAAGAGACCGGTCCAGCAAGGCGCACAAGCCGAGGCAGACGAGACCTCGCTCTCGAACGGGGGCTTCATGGCTGCGCACGGCGGGAACAACAAGGTTGTTGAGCATTGCCACCAAATCCGTGTTGTCTTGGAGATTGGTAGCGACATGCGTCAGCATACACTGGACAATATGGAGACACTTCATGTTGACGACGATTTCCTTGACAGCCTTTTCACGGGCCTCTTCCTCGCTCTCCTCAGGGGTAGCGCTTGATCTCGATTTCGTCGGCGTGCTCGGGCCGCTGACCTCTGACTTGGCCGAGTGGAAGCTGTCCTCGACATCTGCAGGTTCATCGACAATAGTATCGTGGACGTCGGCAACAGACTCGAGGACAATACTGCAAAACTCCCGCTCGCCAGCAGCGTCGTGAGAGGAGATACCCCTGAGTGCTTCGACGGTGAGCTTTGTGGCCTCGTCAGGCAGATCGGGGATGGATAACATTCGTCGAAGCAGCGTGAACATCTTTCGTCGGCCGACCTCGTCTGAATAATCGAGTGTGAGGGCAATGTGGAGCATCTGTTCGACGATGAACTCTTGCTCGACCGTGTTTTCCTCTTCCTCATCCTCATCCACGTCCTGCGAGGCTACCCTCTTGAGGGCCTCAACCAGGACTTGAAGATAGCGCTCGAGGAAGAAGGCGATCTTAGTCACCTCAGGGAGCTTCTCTTCGAGCAGTCCCAAGTACTTTCCATCGCCCTCGAGACGACAGAAATCGTTGAAGCTTCTCGCCACGAAGACAGACTCGGCAGAAAGAGTCTGCCAGAAGTTGTCATCAAACTCAACCGCCTCGCGGTAATCGGGTCGGCCTTCCCAGAAACCCTTCATAGCTTCGAGGGCCACGCCATTCTCGACGCCCGAGTTGACAACGTCGATTCGCTCAAGAAGTTCAAGCAAGCCGTCAAAATTGGGCGGCGAGGGCTCCGGTAGCTGACCATCCTCGGGCGGCTCTACTCCTGCGCAATCTTCGATCCAGCGTTCTCGGAAGATCCTCCCTGCTGCTTTGCGTACATTTTCGTCTCGATCTCGAAGACCCCATCGTAGGAGCTTTTCTCGCATGTTGAGCGAGAGATGTCTGAAGTCACCCAGAGCGGGGAGGAGTCGGGAGTAGACGGCGCGTCGAGTCGCAGCATCCTGGTCTCGAGCTCTTTCGAGCAGGACGGGAAGAGTGTTGGGGAGGATTGGCATGTTGACGAGGAGAGACCTCCGCACATCGGCGCTCGGGTCATGTTGCAGGACCTCCAGTAGCTTGGAAAGGAGGCCCGTATCCTCGCTCTCGCTCTCGTCGGAGTTGGCGGTGGCCTCGCTCATGTTACTAGCAAGTCGACCAAGCCCCAAAACCGCCTGAGAGCGGACCATTGCCTCCTTATCTCGAATTCTCTTGAGCAGACCGTGTCGGAGCTTCTGAAAGAGATCGTCGTCTATAGCGTCGAGCGAGTTGATGATGTGTGAGATGAGCTGTGTCGATCTGAACCGCACAAACTTATCCTTGGCGGTCAAAAGAGGGAGCACAGCTTCGAGCAGCTGAGAAGTGAGCCTCGTGCTTGGCGTCTCTGGCAAGGTGCTGGCATCTTCGTCGACGTCGTCCAAGAGTTCATTGTCCTTTTCACTTGCATGTCGAAGGAAAAGACCAATAAATCGAATGACTCTTTCGCCCACGCTCTCCGACTTCTTGACGGGCATCACCCGAGTGACGCATCTAACGAACTCATGGTTGAAAGCCTCCTCGTCGAATTCTTCCACCTGGGATTGGTTTGGGTTTGCTGGTTCGTAGCAGCAGTTTCCTTGTATCTTTCGCAAGTTGACGGCGAGCTTTCGATGCGTCGCTGTGGTGCGCTGGGCATCGCGAAACACTCCGCAGATGCGGGTCCTCAAAGCATTGTCGGGAGTGTCAACGATTTCGACTGATGCGCGGGAGGCGGCCGAGGCTCGTGAGCCTGAAGTTCTTGTCGATCGAGTCGACGTTCGAGCAGGCATCGCGATGTCTTGCAACTGTTTAACGCGATGGATTGAGTCGTTACGAGGCCGAATACTCGAGGGTGTGGGATGGTTTGTTTGGAAACGCGACGGTTGTTGTCATATTGGGGTAAATAGTATGCCCTTTTAGGATTAGTCCCGACCGATAACTCATTCCCCCGCTATCACGTGCGATTAGATAGGATCCGAAAAATGTCTTATCAGTTCGCAACCATATTTTTTCTCGACGAAGAGATCACCATCGCTTTGGCGCAAGCACTTCCAAGGTGCTGCCACGATTTTTTAAATTTCCCACTCCAATCCGCGTCAAACCTTTACGATGGGCGCATCCAAGAACGACCGAAAACGGTCTCGTCCCGAGGCGGAAGAAGTCGATACCATTTCCTTCGAGGATCGCGACAATGGAGCTGTTCAGACTTCGAAAAGAGCCAGAATCGAAGAGCGAAGATCTCTGTTCGTCCGCTCGCTGCCCCCCGGCGCCACCAGCGAATCTCTCACGGACTTCTTCTCCGAACACTTTCCCGTGAAACATGCCGTCGTGGTTGTGGATCAGAAGACCAAGGAATCGCGAGGATACGGTTTCGTCACCTTCGCCGACGCCGACGATGCCAAGGAGGCCAAGGAGAAATTGGACAAGCAGGAGTGGGAAGGAAGACGAATCCGACTTGATATTGCCGAACCCAGACACCGAAATGCATCCAGCGGCCCCGCCGAGACTCCCGCAGGCAAGCCTCCAAAGAAGGACGAGTTCCAGAAGCCGCCGAAGCTCATTGTACGCAACTTGCCGTGGAGTATCAAGACTTCGGAACAGCTCTCGAATCTCTTCAGGAGCTTTGGAAAGATCAAGTTTGCCGACCTCCCACAATCGAAAGGCAAGCTCAAGGGCTTCGGCTTCGTCACCATCCGAGGAAAGAAGAATGCGGAACGCGCTTTGGAGGCAATCAACGGCAAGGAAATTGACGGCAGAGCCATCGCCGTCGACTGGGCCGTGGATAAGGAAGTCTGGGCGCAGCAGAAGCCCGCCGAGGAGGAACCAGAGGAGGAGGATGCGGATGAAGACGCCGAATCTGACACCAGCAGCGAGGGTTCGGATTCCGACGAGGAGGATGGCGGTGCTAAGACGCGCGACGCAGAGCTTGATGCCGACCTGGAAAACTTTATGAAGAATCACATGGAGAACATGGAGGAGGAGAAAGATGAGGACGAAGAGGACGAAGAGGAGGAGGAGAAGGAGGAGAAGCCCGCCAAAAGAATGACGGACAACACAGCCACCGTCTTCGTTCGCAACCTCCCCTTTACGACAACCGACGAGCAACTCAAGGACTTCTTCGGCTCCTTTGGAAAGATTCGATATGCCCGCGTCGTCATGGACCGCACAACCGAGAAACCCGCCGGCACCGGCTTCGTGTGCTTCTTCGACGCCGACGAAGCCAAGAGCTGCATCACCGGAGCCCCGCGCCCCAAGGAAGCCGTCTCCGCGACCAAGACGTCGATCCTCCACGACGAGAGCGCCGACCCCGACGGCAAGTACACCCTGGACGGCCGGCTCCTCTCCGTGGCCCAGGCCGTCAGCAAGGAGCAGGCCACGACGCTGGCCGACAGCTCGCTCGCCAAGCGGAACCAAAAGGACAAGCGCAGGTTATTCTTGCTCAACGAGGGCCACATCGACCCCAACAACCCCATATCCCGCCTCCTGACGGAGCCCGAGGTCCGGATGCGACAGGCCAGCGCCGCCCAGCGCCGGAAGCTCGTGCAGAAGAACCCGAGCCTGCACCTCAGCCTGACCCGCCTCGCCATCCGCAACCTCCCCCGCAACGTCGGCTCCACGCAGCTCAAGGACCTCGCGCGCAAGGCCATCGTCGGCTTCGCAAAGGACGTCAAGGAGGGTCGCCGGAAGCCCCTCTCCAAAGAAGAGAACGCGCGCGACGGCAAGGACGCAAAGGACAAGGAGCGCGAGCGCAAGGCCAAGGGCAAGGGCATCGTGCGCCAGGCCAAGATCGTCTTCGAGAGCGCAAAGGGGACCAAAGTGCAGGAGGCCGACGGCGGAAAGTCCCGCGGCTACGGCTTCATCGAGTACACGTCTCACCACTGGGCCCTCATGGGCCTGCGCTACCTCAACGGGCTCCAGCTCGAAAACGACGCCGGCAAGAAGCAGCGCATGATTGTCGAGTTCGCCATCGAGAACGCCCAGGTTATTCAGAGGCGACGGGCCGTCGAGGAAAAGTCCCGCCAGCAGCAGGGCGAGCAGAAGGCTGGCAAGAACGAGGCTGGGTCTGACGGCGCCGGTCGCAAGAGCGGTGGCTTCTCGAGGGAAAAGGGCCAGGGCCGTGGCCGGAAAGGGGCCAAGGCTGACGACGAGGCCGAGGAGGCGGGCGCCGGTGGGAAACCGAAGGACGCCAAGGAGGCAATGCAACAGCGGTTGATTGCCAGGAAGAGATTGGTGCGCAAGAAGAAGGCTCAGTCACGGGGCTAGAATGGGTTGCATAGTTTGTGATACCTGGTATAAAAGTGTTTGTTTGGCGTGTCGTTAGGTCATAGTCACGGAATAGAGGTACTTCCAAGGCAAATCATCATTCTCTCCGTTGCTCGAAGTGGAGTATTCTATCGCCTCTCATGTTCCCAATCGCCAAAAGGTCCTGTCATTCTCGAAATTCAACGCCCACATCTAATCCAAAAACCGCCGTGAACCAAACGACCCCCCAAAGTGTGTATAGACATAATAGAACATATATACTCCGTACAGACGTGTACTAAACGGTAGAGTCTGTTGAGTCACATTTGATAACCTCCAAAAACCAAAAATTCCTAGCCAGTGTGCAACGCCAAACATGTCTGCTCAGAGCTCAGGGCTCAAGAGATGCAGCTTTAAAAGATACTCCGACGACAGCAGCCTCATGTCGTCTGTCTGTGTACTGACCATAGTTGATAAAAACGCATTCGCGTTACATCTCATCAGGCCAGAACCCCTCGGCAGCCTCTTCCCACTCCTTGCAGTATCCGAGCCAGCTCCGACGCAAACAGCGGGGATCCGGGGGAGACGAGGTCGACGGCTCGGTAGCTGTAGCAGTGGGTTCTGCAGTCGTGGTCGGTATTGTGATTGGGCTGGGATCAACCCCAGTAGTTGTAGGCAACTCGTCACGACAGCCCCAGAATCTTCCCGGGGTCTCACAAGTCGTGGTTGATGTGGTGGTAGGCTCCGTGGTGGTAGTGACTTCGGTAGTCGTCTTGTCCTTGCAACCAAACCATCCAGGTGTCTGGCAGGTCGACGTTGAGGTCGACGTCGTCGTCGTCGTCTCGGTCGTAGGGCCTGGAGTGGTTTCATCCAGGCAACCCCACCAGCCAGGAGTCTTACAAGTGGCTGTGCGGGTTCGGGTAAAGATTGGAGTGGTGGTGGTGGAAGTGGTGGTGTCGGTTCCGTTACTCTCGTACATCTTCCACTGACCACAGTCCCGGCATTCAGGGGTAAGTCGGCACTCGGGGACATCGTCGTACTTGAGAATCACATCATCGATAACGGAACGAATTCGGTGAGTGCCAATGCCGACACGCCAACCTTTGTCGGCAACAACGTCGTAGACACATTCGTATCCGGTATGACATGTGGATTCCATCGCATAGCCAGCAAAGGAGCACGAGGCCGTAGCTCCATTGCAAGTGCCAATGTAGACTGGATCTGCCGTGTGTCCGAAGTGGTAGGTGCCCGTGTGCTCTCGCGTCTGAGGAAACCTGGGGTCTGCACCGGGGGGGACAGGAAGACCAAGCCTGGCAGCTGGGAGCGACTCTGGGACAGCCTCGAAGGTGACAGCCGGGTCACCATAAGTCAAGCCAAGCAATGAGGTAACGGCGCCTCCAAGAGAATGGCCGGTAAGCCAAACATTCGCGTCGGGATAGAGCTCTGTCACGTTGGCGTACAACTCGCGAGCGGCAGTGTAATAGCGATGCTCTTCTCGCAATGCCTGGACCACGCACGTGTTGTTGCAGGTGAAGGTATCGGTAGCGCAGTCGCAGACCTGGTGCCAAGTCCATTGACCCTGTTGGGCGCAGCAGCAACTGAAGAAGAGATTGTCATTCTCTTTGTCATTGGTGGTGGTTCCCTCACCGTCGAAGACGGCCATGGAAGTGCCCTTGAGACCGATGACAATGGTCGAGTTTGTTTCGTCGGCAAAGACGTGGCCACGAAGGCCATCTCCTTCCCATCCGAAATCGGCGCTGCGGTTGAAGGGCGCTCCAACTTCCTCCCAATCAGGGTCGGTTTCGTTTTCGACGTAGGCGTTGGCTGTCATCCTCGCCAGGTTCAACACTGTCTCCTTGTCGGTGATGTCGGGAGACGGGACATCATCGAACGTCCAGGCAGACGCATCGAGAACGGCGGCGTACCCCTGCCGACGGGACATTGCCACGATGGGGTCCACGACGGAGGGTCGACGGTCAACCATTCGCTCTATCGTCGAAGAACGGCTCTTGGCCCTGAGCTTGGGGATCTCTTGTTCAGCATAACCATCTTCGGCGGCCAGAAACACGCGTGACTGATCGTATACGACGTCCATCTTCCGATGGAGCCCGGGATGACGATAAGTGCCATGATGGAAGATGTGTCGAAGCGAGAAGATGTGGTCGGCGGAATCGGGAGCCTCGGGTTTCGGGGGAAGGACGGGGCCCGGAGGCAGCAATATATCGTCGCTCAAGTGGCGGGCATCGTTTCGGGCGAGGACGGAGGAGGGCGAGAGGGCGAGAAATGATAGTAATAGAGTCGCGGTGACTCGGATGCTTGACACACAGCGAAAGCCCGAAGGCGGCCGATGATGAGAAGGCGTCATGACGGATGGGTAGGGTTGTCTGCTAGGTGGTAGAGAGCAGTCGAGACGAAAGAGAAGTATACATGGGCGATGGAGGTGGACGGTTATAAGGAGTAAAGAGTCGCCGACGCAAACAGAAGAGAAGAAGGAGACAAACGGATTCGGGGTGGCGGAGAGATGCGGAGGAGCAAAGGGAACCAACTGATGTTGTCATATCTGGCACGCGGGCACTATCGCGGCCAGTGGAGATGCCGAAAGGGTTCTATGACGAGGAAGTATCTGGGTGCCTGGAGACTGAAAGTGCGCTAACTGTTGGGAATGGGGTATGAGCACGAAGAAGTATCTGTACATACTGATTACGCGTGGATGTACATTGACTCAGCATCTGCCGAATCCAATGCGCTAAGCGGAAGGCTGGCCAGGCATCGGTAGCTACCTGGCCGCTCCTTATCGGGCATGTGACCCACCAGAGATGCTGCGCAACGCACGCAGACGTCGCAGAGAGACCGTGAGACGTTGGCTTCTCCGCGAAATTTACTGGGGCGAGCCATTGAGAGGTACGTACCGCTTATAGTGGTTCATCGCTGCCTCACTGAGCAGACGCCGTGCACGGGCAGTTTCTGGCGCGTGTTTTGGCGCGACCAACCGCGACGGGGAGCTACGTCTTCAGACTTTTGGCCCTGACGAATTCCTTCTCACGGCCTCATCCTCTCCCCCTCTTCCCCTCTCCCTACCACATCTTCATCAGGCATCTTAGGGGCTCTGTCAGAATTATGACTGCCATGTGAGTATTCGTGTTTTTCCTGTTATGGCTTCCCCACATCACATGACAAATGTTTCCTTCGTCTTGCCAGCCTGCTCTGCAGACGTCAGGAGGGATCGTTGTTGTCGATATTGCGGAATTGCAGCTAACCAATCTTGTCGCATAACAGTGAGAGCTTCGATAACATCTACTTGGACCTCTCCAAGGAGAGCGGCAAGTGCAGGTTCGCCGAGACGGGCTTCGGATGGAAACCCTCCAGTGGCGGCGATACCTTCACCCTCGACCACGCCAACATTGCCGGCGCTCAATGGAGCCGAGCCGCCAAGGGCTACGAGATCAAGATTCTGCAACGCGCCAGCTCCACCATTATCCAAATCGACGGCTTCCAGCACGAAGATTACGATCGCCTCGCAAAGGTCTTCAAGAATTGGTACAGCACCACGCTCGAAAACAAGGAGCACGCTTTGCGAGGATGGAACTGGGGCAAGGCCGAGTTCTCAAAGTCGGAGCTCACATTTTCCGTCCAGAACCGACCAGCCTTTGAGCTTGCCTATTCGGAAATCGGAAACACCAACCTGGCTGGTCGAAATGAAGTCGCCGTCGAGATGGCCCTTCCACAAACCGCCGCCGCGGATACCGGCGCCAACCCTCAGCTAGGCGGCGCCCGCTCCAAGGGTACCAAGGCCGCCGCCGGTCGCGATCAGCTCGTCGAGATGCGCTTCTACATCCCCGGTACCACCACCCGCAAGGAGACGGAGGGCGAGGATGCCAACAGCGAGAACGGGGAGACGGAGAAGAACGCTGCCACTCTGTTTTATGAGACCCTTATTGACAAGGCTGAGATTGGCGAGACGGCTGGCGATACTATCGCCACCTTCCTGGACGTCCTTCACCTCACCCCCAGAGGTCGCTTCGACATCGACATGTACGAGGCTTCGTTCCGCCTCCGCGGAAAGACGTACGACTACAAGATCCAGTACGAGGCCATCAAGAAGTTTATGGTGCTTCCCAAGCCCGACGACATGCACTGCATGCTGTGCATCGGTCTGGACCCTCCCCTGCGCCAAGGTCAGACGCGTTACCCCTTCGTCGTAATGCAATTTAAGAAGGACGAGGAGGTAACGATTGATCTCAACCTGGACGAGGACGAGCTCAAGAGCAAGTACCAGGACAAGTTGGAACCTCACTACGAGGAGCCTCTGCACCATGTGGTGACTAAGATTTTCCGTGGTCTGGCGAACAAGAAGATTTCGTCCCCGGCCAAGGATTTCATCACGTATGTATCTCGAGTTGGTCGTGCGCTTGCTTTGTCACTAACCAATCACCAGCCACCGCAACCAGTACGGCATCAAGTGCTCTATCAAGGCGAGCGAAGGATTCCTGTACTGCCTCGAAAAGGCCTTCATGTTCGTGCCCAAGCCGGCCACTTACATCGCCTACGAGCAAACGCAGTCAGTCACCTTTTCTCGAGTCAGCGGCGCCGTTTCGGCACTCTCGACGTTCGACATCACAGTGCTCCTTAAGAACGGAGCGGGTTCATCCCAGTTCAGCAACATTAGTCGCGAGGATCTCAAGGCTCTCGAGAGCTTCTTCAAGCTCAAGGGCCTGCGGGTTAAGAACGAGATCGACGAAGATGCCAACATGCTGGCGGCTGCCCTCCGTGAGCAGGTCATGATGGACGACTCGGAGGACGAGGTGGTGGGCGCCAAGGCTGACCGCGGGTCCGCCGACGAGGACGAGGAGAGCGTGGACGAGGACTTCATGGCCGACAGCGAGAGCGACGTGGCCGAGGAGTACGACAGCAATCACGAGAGCTCGGGTGCGGGCAGCGAGGAGAGCGGTGTCGACGACGACGATGACGACGACGACCAAGACGACGAGGCTGAGCAACCCAAGAAGAAGAAGAAGAAGACGGCCTGAGTGTAATGTTCCTATTGGTAAAATCTATTTTAGGAAAGGGGGGAGGCTCTGATGGATATCCACGCCGGCCGACTTGACACCTGGACAGGGTCAGTTGACATGTTGGTTGTAAGATGAGTGCCGAGGATGGGGAAAACTCTTTTGTGTCAGGACAGGGATGTCATGGGCGTTCAGGTTGGAAATACGGCCACGGAGCATCCGAATCAACAAGGTGCAAATTACCCGCCGACGCACCGCCCACGCATATAATGGCTCACGCAGAGCACAGCAAGCGGCAGAGTCTCCAGGGCGGACGTGGCAGAAACGGGCCGGAATGCAACCCTGTGGCTTGTTTGTTGAGAGCTGAAGTGTTAGAGTAAGTAGTACCTCATGTATAATGCACAATTCTACCGACAACAGCTTCGCGGGACTTGGCACAATTCGACCAGACTTTGCTTACGAAAGCACACAATTCTGCACACACACAATTAATTGCTCGATCAGACTCGATTTGGTTGCAAGGACCGTCACTACTAAAGTGCCGTGCCGCACTCAAATAGTTTCCTCTTTCCTCTTTCCTCTTCTCTCGTGCCGGCCCGGGATAGACCTGTGGGCGGACGGATGTGCGGCCACGAGGATGCATCTGCCCTTGTTTGTGTGTGCTGTGTGTCTATTTTGGCCATTTTCACGTTCTGTTTTCTGTTCCTAGTTCCTCGGTCGACCAGAAACTGTTGGCAGGTGTTGCGAAAGGAGCGGGAGGGGAAGCCGGAAGAGGGGTGAGTGAGGGGTGTGTGTGTGGGCGAGCTGTGTGGTCTGGGTGGTATTCTGGGTGGTAACTCGGCAATTGCCAAGGGTTCTCGGGGAAATATGCGAGTGGGAAGGAAAAGGGATGCGTGGATGATGCGGCGAAGGGGTTGTTGGCAGTGCTCGGTTGCGGTTTGTACGAAGGATGGATGGAATGTTTGTTTGTCGCAGTTGGGTTGCGTCGAGTGTTGGTGGGATTGGGATGGGGATGGGGATGGGGCATAGGACCGGATGAACTCGGATGGGGAGGGAAGGGAGAGTCTTGGGGGAGGTGTTGTATTGAATGGTCTTCTATTTTGAGTAGAGATTTCTTAGAACGTGAGGTTGTCTACTATTTGTGGCTACGGAAAAGTGAAGATATCTGGACTGGATTGGCATCTATCGTCTCGGGCTAGCCACGAGGAACAATAACGACCTGAACCAACTGAACCATAACATCACGATCATCCCGAACAGGCCGAGAACGACAAGTCGAACAAAAGGAACTACGAGGCGCAAAAAAAATTAAATTAAAAATTAAAAAACCTCCGAGAAACACATGCGCTCCTTGTTTCAACATCCAGTCACGACATGCACGCTCACTCACTCACTCACATGCCTATCCACAGACAACCCCGAACAAGACGTAACCGAAAAGGAAAGAAATTTGGACTTTCTTTTTCTGGTTCACCGGCGACGCCCGCAGATGCTTGCTTACCTATGTTGATCCTTGTTTTCCGTCCCAGACAAACTCCGAGAGAGATCAGAGGAAAGAGGGGGATCATGGACTAAAACGGTGACAACCGACCCCCCCTGGTCGTCGATCTCGTACCTACCTCTTCTGGGAGGTGAATCCGGGGTCGTATTTGTGTTTTTGCAGTTATTTCCATTTCGCGATATGTTGGTTTGTTGTTGTTGTTGTTGGTGATGGGCGGCTGTGTTGTTGTGGCTGTTAATTACTTATTGGGAACCCTTTGTCGGGCGGAACGGGAGCGGCCGATTTCCGATGTTCGTGGTGCATGGCAATGTTGCAGAATGGGATTCCTGCGAGGATGCAAGTTTGGTACGGGAAATCACGAATAATATGAAAAGATGGATTCTCTTGCTTTTGCTTTCTTTTTTTTCTTTGTGTTGTTTGCTAATAATGGAATGACGGACAGATGCCGAAACCGAGGAGGCCGAGTAATTATCCAAACCAAAATCAAATCATCCATCCATCCATCCATCCAGTTCAGTCCCTGTATCCGTACCACTCATCCGCAAACTTCCTTGATAGCTGGCTGATCTGATACTCCGTAGATACGGGCGAACAGCCCAGCCCCAGCCTTGTTCCGCCGATAGCCTCGAAAGAAAATCCTTGTACGGATACCTGTAATAGCCCGGGTTTGCCTTGGTCGTGCGTGGTCTGTGAGTCGAGCCGGTTCACTTTTTTTTTTTTTTTTTTTTTTTGGTCTTGGGTCTTTTCCTTGTTCAGCTAATACTGTACTGGTTCAGCTCGGATATCGTATACGCATACAGCCGTCTCCGGTGGCCGGATACGCGGGGAGAAGAGTCTCCCAGACCGGCTTCACGATGATGCGGTGTTTTCACCGTAAAGACAACAACGGAAAGAAAGAAAAAGACCTTGCATCGTCAAGACCCATTTTCAATGAATGAAGTGTCTTGACAACGCCACGCTCATATAAGATTATGCAGGGCAAGGGGAAAGAAAGAAAAAAAAACTTTCATCCTCCTCCTCC